>JAAGVU020000190.1:0-18206 GCA_011763525.2 Mormyrus iriodes | reverse complement strand
CCATGATTTCCAAAAAGAATTTGAAATTTTGATTTGTCAGTTTTACATTTTGCCTCAGTCCATCTTAAATGAGCTCAGGCCCAGAGAAGTCAGCAGTGTTTCTGGATCACGTTTAGATATGGTTTCTGGATGCAGCAACAACTGTGTTCACAGACAATGATTTTTGGTTCCTGAGCCCATGCAGTGATTCCCACTATAGAATGGTGTCTGTTTTTAAGGTAGTGCCACCCGAGGACCCGAAGATCACGGCTATCCAATACTGGTTTTCGGCATTGTCCCTTGCTACTGAGATTTCTCTGGATTCTCTGAATCTTTTAATGATATTATGCACCCTAGATGAAATTCTCTTAAATTGTTGCACTATTTGTCCACGGAATCTTTTACAGAATGGTGAACCTCTCCCCATCCCCACTGCACAGAGACTCTGCCTCTTACTTACCTGTTGCCAATTACAGTTTTTCCCCATTTTATACACACAAAAAATTGAACTATGCACACAATTCTGAAAACGTGAAGCTCATGAATCAACATAACTCCAAACTGCCAAATTCTAAGCACAATTCCATTGGTCTCACTCAAATATCATTCTAAATGACAGTTTTTCAAATCTCTGAACACAAATTGCACCATTTAACACATTCTGTTCAACTAGAAACACTGGCCTTTAAAACCCTGATTACAAATTAGTCTCACTCAAGTTGCACCTGTGCAAACTCAGTCCTGTGTCATAGAATAAAAGAGCCCTCAAGTGACTTATACAGGTAATAGGCAAGAAGTTGGAGCAGCAAAGGTGGACAACAAGGTGAATGTTCTGGAGTGGCCGAGTCAAAGTCCAGACCTCAATCCGATAGGGAATTTGGCTGTTCACACCCGATTCCCACGCAACCTGACAGAGCTTGAACAGTTTTTCAAGGAGGAATGGAGTAAAATTGCAGTGTCCAAATGTGCAAGCCTGATTGAGACCTATCCACACAGACTCCGTGCTGTGATTGCAGCCAAAGGTGCATCTACCAAACACTGACTTGAAGGGGCTGAATATTTATGTAATCACTTATTTTATGTTACATATTTTTATTTAATTGTCATTATTTTGCAGAAATCAGTTTTCACTTTGACATTTAAGGGTTTTTTTTGTACTTGATTGTCAAAAAAGCTAAATTATGTTGATCATGATTGATTTATAAAAGCAATAAAAGGGTAAAACATCCAAGGGGGTGAATACTTTTTATAGGCACTGTATCAGGGCCTTTAAAGAATGGGTAAGTAACAACTTGAGAAGTTTTTCAGTGCTCTCTACAGTAATTACAGGATACAGACCTATGGTTTCTATGGATATCTACAGTTCTCACAGAAATGTACCCTGTAGTGTAATGTTTTGTCTTACATTTATGTAGCTATACAGTAAAATGTGTGTGTGTGTGTGTGTGTGTGTGTGTGTGTGTGTGTGTGTGTGTTTGTTTTTCACAGAACAGAAAGATGGCCAGCAAGAGGTGGCCCAAATTCAGATGAGTAAGTGACCACCATAATAAACATGGTTTTGGAAAATAATGCCCTCTCCCTGAGGGAAATCAGAGTCCTGGAAGACTATATTCATTTTGCAAATATTGACCAGGGCAGCCTGTCCACAATAGAATTGTCTTGAATTGACACCAGCTGAGGATGAAACTGGTATATGTTCCATTTAACCAACTGCGGCAGTAGTTTCAATAATTTCTGTCTCTCTACCTCACAATTAGCCTGTTCCCATTTTGGTGTCGTTCTCACATGCAAAATGCCATTTGTCTCACAGAACTGTTGAAATTGAGAAGACAAATTGAGGACAGCAGTCTGATCTGATGGTGAGTGGTGGACTATGATAACTCATCCAAGTTAATGACTTCATTGGCTGTGGTGGACTGAAGTACATAATAATTGTAGTAGTGGGTGTAGTATTCAAAAGTGACTAATATGAACTGTCCAGTTGGTAGTGGGCCCAGTAAGTCAATGGCAAGATCCTGCCAGGGTCCTTTGGGCAGTGCTGTTAATCTCAGTGGGTTAGGCCTGTCAGGTCTCACAATTAATTGGCACCCATGACATGATTTACCATATTTCTTGGCATCTTTGTCTATTCCTGGACACCAATCCCTAAATTTCCCTCGTGAGCTAAATTCAAAGCTGTAGCACAAAGTAGCTGGGGCAATACAGTGTGTTTTACTCTTAAAACGAATTCTTTGATTACACACAGTTCACTTGCCACGTATGCATTTGACATGCACTAGTCAAAACGACCACTTTGAATAGCTTGACTAACCTCTCCTAGTTCATCATCTGTGACTGAGGCTTCCACGTTATGGTGTAGCATTTACCACAATAAATGATTCTGTCCCAAGTTTTATGAGCCATATAAGCAGTTGATCACTATAAGCGGGTTCCACTGTATTTATAATACCTTTTTGTAAAGTTCTTGAGAAACATTGCCTTAATTTCAAATTTGCATAGCAATTGGTTTCTCATTTATCTACACTGCACTTCCTAAACCAGTGAGGGAACACAAACACTAACACTACAGCTATGATCCGTACCATTGTCAGATGCACAACAATTAATTATCATATAAGGCCTTTCACAACACGGTTGCCCCAGGGCACTTAACAAAATTATGTGTCAACACGTTATTAGTTGTTCAACAACTGAATCTCATTACCTGGTAGGTGTCGTGTCTGTGGCAAAATATTGAATTGAATCAGGATTCTGAGGTAATACATTCTGAGTAAAATACATTCACAAATGACACCTGGGTCATTTCATTTTATCTCAACACATTTCCAAAAAACGTTTTTGCGTCACCATTTTTTATTTTGATGAAATTTGTCATATAAATTACACATCCCTTCCATAGCTCAGAAGTTATTTTCACTTTGAGAATATAGCATCTTTTCTTCACTAAGGGAGGCAAAAATGATAATTTAGAGTGCTTTTTTATAATCTGTAAGTTTTTTTTACTACTACAGCTATATGGCTCAACTATAGCTCGATGGAAAGCTCAGAAAGTCTCTCTTTTCCACTAGACTATAAATGCATGTAATGTGCCCTGCGAACTTGACCAGGGGTATGACTGGACTTCATCTGATAAGACAAAGGAGAGATTCTCTGAAAAGGCTATTTTTATAACATAAGCATATTAAAAGAACGACGGTGTGTAGTTTCAATGATTTTTTTTTGTAAGTTTAGAGTGTTTGAACTTCTACACCCCTTTGAAAAACACATTTTTTTACAGCAGGCAAAGAGTACTTTCTTCCCAAATAAGGGGAAAAAATTAGCCCTCCCTCACATACCTTTTTTGAGGCTCAAATTAGTGTTAAAAAATTGCTTTTTGCAGATGACATGGTCCTATTGGCATCATCGGGCTGTGATCTACAGCATGCGCTGGGGCGGTTTGTAGGTGAGTATGAGGCGACCGGGATGCAGATCAGCATCTCCAAGTCTGAGGACATGGTTTTCGACCGGAAAAAAGTGGATTGCCCATTTCTAGTGGGGGAGGAGTTGTTGCCCCAAGTGGAGGCATTCAAGTCTCTCGGGGTCTTGTTCAAGAGTGACGGAAGAAGGGAGCGAGAGATTGACAGACCGATCGATGCAGTTCTGTTTTGCTGTGGCGAAGAGAGAGCTGAGCTGGAAGGCAGAGCTTTCGATTTACCAGTTAATCTACGTTCTTACCCTCACCTATGATCATAAGCTCTGGGTTGTGACCAAAAGAATGAGATCGCGGATACAAGCGGCTGAAATGAGCTTCTTCCGCAGGATGGCTGGGCTCAGCCTTAGAGATATGGTAAGGAGCTCGGATATTCGGGAGGGGCTCAAAGTAGAGCCGCTGCTCCTCCGCATTGAAAGGAGCCAGCAGAGGCGGTTCTGGCATCTTTCTAGGATGCCTCCTGGACGCTTACCTGGGGAGGTGTTTCGGGCATGTCCAAGCGGGAGGAGGCAGACCCAGGACACTCTGCAGAGATTACATCTCTCGGCTGGCCTGGGAACGCCTCGGTATTCCCCCGGAGGAGCAGGAGGTGGTAGCTGGCGAGAAAGAGGTCTGGGCATTCCTGCTTAAACTGCTGCCCCCGCGACCCGACCCTGGATAAGCAGCAGAGAATGGATGGATGAATGGAAAAGAACACTTTTGGGGTGTTTATTTCATGAAGGAGACCAGTGGGTCATTGTTTTATATACAAGCAGTGATGGGCACAGCTAACTGAAAAGTTAGCTTTGATAACTGCTAATCCGCTAACTCTAAAGTTTAATTCAATAACACTAAATTGATAAACCACTAAAATATTTAGCAGAAGCTAAAGATAACTGCTAACTGCTAGCTTTTATTATATGAATGTAGCTTTGGTTTGGTTTTTGATTCGGAAACCCTTAAAAACATGCCTAGACAGCTAATATTTTAACCTGTTTAACCTTGAAGTCCCATCTGTCAGACTAGAGTGATTACCAATGGATATTTAGGACTTACCCAGTTGGGTATCTTTGGATTCTCTAGGATATCCAAGGTAAGTGCGTTGAAATTTTCTTTCTGTTTTATTCCATTTGAGAGATATAAGCCTATTTGTCAGAGATGCCCTATTTTGCAACTGGCCCATGCTAATATTTTGTCCTCAGTGAAGCCACTTGGGGGCTACCAACATGTGTTGTTTACTTGAAATTAGGAAGGAGGCCCTCAGCTCATTATATTGGTCTATAGCTCTGTCAATCAGAACCTGAAAAACACAACTGTATTGGTCGCGGTACATGTTGGCACCAATGACATAGGCAAAGATAGGAGGGCTGTTCTGCAGGAAAATGTTATACAAGCAGCAGATAAGCTTAGAAGCAGAATGTCCACGGTAGTATTTTCTGGAATACTTCCTGTGCCACACACCAGCTAGAGTAAGTTAGCTGAGATAAGGAGATTAAACGCGTGGCTAAAAGGTTGGCATAGGAAAGAGGGTTTCAGGTTTATGGGGCACTGGAGGACCTTCTGGAACAGAAACATGGTTGAGTGACGATGATGGGGAAGAGTATAATATGGATGGTTACGCTTTGTTCTGTAGGGCTCGGATAGACAAGAAGGGAGGTGGTGTTGCTGCATATGTAAAAGAAAAGTGGCAGGCAAGGGAGCTCACAGATAAAAATAAAAGTACAGAAGCTATAGGTAAAACTAGACACTAAAAACTCAAATGGCTTAATTGTCGGTGTTTGTTATAGAGCTCCTAATGTAGTTGTTGTCATACAATGATGTCAGGATTATGAGTGATAAAAATGATGTGGTAGTTATTAGAGATTTTAATTTACCTGGGATACAGTGGGACATAGTCTCTGGCTCTACTGTAAATGAACTTGAGACGGTTGAATTGGCACAGGATCGCTTTTTACGCAGTTTGTTAAAACCCCTAACAGATGAGAAGTCATTCTCGATCTTGTTTTCTGTAATAACCAGGATAGGATTGGAAAACTTGAGGTCTTAGAACCACTTGACAGTAGTGATCATAACATGCTTAAATTCTAGATTAATTTTAGTATCCAATGAGCAAACACCAAAACAAAAAGTACAATGTTAGGAAGGCCAACTTTAATGGTATGAGACAGAAACTAGAAACTGTAAACTGGATGGAGTTAAATAACAAAACTGTTGAAGAAGCATGGGAATTTCTTAAAAGTACATTATTGCAAGTGCAAGAGGACTTCATACCTGTTTCAGGCGAAACTAAATCTAGGAAACTGCAACCAAGGTGGTTCACTACTGAAATCAAGAATAAAGTCAGGAGGAAAAAGGCCCTGTTCCACAAATGGAAAATAACTAATGATGTTGGAACTAAGCTGGAGTATCTAAGTCTACAGGGTGAGTTAAAAAATAATATTAGACTTGCTAAGAGGAATGTTGAATGGAAGATTCCGTTGGAGACTAAGGATGATGTTAAAAGTTTCTTCCAACATTTTAACTGGAAGAGAGCTCTAAAAACTGAAATCACTAATCTGCAGGATAGTAAGGGTCTTATAATTGAAAATTAAATTGCTATAGTTAATGGATTTAATGATTATTTTGCACGGGTATTCGCTGTAGAGGACATGAGTAACATACCGACTCTTATTCTTAATTCAGCTTCATCTATGACTAATATATGCATAACTGAAGCTGATGTGGTACAAAACCTAGCTAAGCTCAAAATAAATAAATTGCAGGGCCCTGATGGCATCTTACCTATAGTTTTAAAAGAGATGAGGGATATTGTTTGCCGATCTTTAACGTTACTATTTCAGAAATTCTTATCTGCTAGTGTGGTACCTTCTGATTGGAAGCATGCCAATATAACGCCCATATTCAAAAAAGGGGATGGAAGTAATCCATCAAACTATAGGCCAGTTAGTTTAACCTACATAACTGGAAAATTAATGGAAGCTAAAATCCAAGCGAAAATGGTAGATTATCTGGATTCAAATAACATTCTAAGGGATAGCCAACATGGATTTAGGAGAGGTAAACCCTGTTTAACTAATCTACTTGAGTTCTTTGAGGAAGCTACAAGAGAAATCGACTACAAAAAGGCCTATGATGTGATCTTCTTAAATTTTCAGAAGGCCTTTGATGTTGTCCACCACAAACGGCTCCTGCTTGAACTCAAAGCAGCAGGGATTTTAAGTACTGTAGCAGCTTCGATTGAAAACGGGTTAACAGACAGAAAGCAGCGGGTAGTTGTTAGAGGCACAATGTCTCAGTGGGCCTGTGTTCATAGTGGGGTACTGCAGGGTTCAGTTTTAGGACCACTGTTGTTCCTAATTTACATTAACAATATTGACACCAATATATATAGTAAACTGGTTAAATTTGCAGATGACACCAAGGTGGGTGGTGTAGCAGATACCGAACTAGCGGCACAGAGACTACAGCAGGATCTTGATTTAATTAGTAGATGGGCAGATACCTGGCAGATGAAATTTAATGTAGACAAATGTAAGGTAATCCATGCAGGGAGCAGAAACATAAACTACGGATATGTTATGGGTTCTATTGAAATAAAGGTAGCTGATTAGCTGAAAGACCTTGGTGTGTATGTTGATGCTTCCATGTCCCACTCTCACCAGTGTGGGAAAGCAATTAAAAAGGTCAATAGGATGCTGGGTTACATATCTAGCTGTGTGGAGTTTAAGTCAAGGGAGGTGATGCTAAGACTATACAATTCCTTGGTAAGACCCCACCTTGAATATTGTGTGCAGGTTTGGCCACCTTTCCTTAAAATGGACATTGCGGTCTTGGAAAGGGTTTAACATAGGGCTGCAAGAATGATTCCTGGTCTTAGAGGAATGTCTAATGAGGAGAGGTTAGCTGAACTGAATCTGTTCAGCCTTGAGCAAAGGAGACTAAGCGGGGACATGATCCAGGTATATAAGATTCTAACAATTCTGGATGCTATTCAACCAAATAATTCAATATACTTCAATATTAGTTCAAATACAAGAACATGTGGTCATAGGTGGAAATTAGTGGGAGAACATTTTAAACTGGATTTGAGAAAGCACTTCTTTACACAGAGTGTAGTTAGAGTATGGAATAGTCTTCCTGTTAGTGTAGTACAAGCTAAAACTTTGGGTTCTTTTAAATCAGTGCTAGATAAGATTTTAGCAACTTTAAGTTATTAGTCAAATTATTCCCAAACGAGCTTGATGGGCTAAATGGCCTCCTCTCGTTTGTAAATTTCTTATGTTCTTATTTTATGTACTGAATGAGAGATTCAATGATTAACTTTACACTCCAGCACCCTGTGAGGATCTCTAACTTGATTGACTCATGTTCCATTTTCCAATTAAAGCTAAAATCCCTAACACCCATGGTATTGTACACTTCCTCCAGGATAACACTGAGAAGAGATTGCAATCACGTAACTCCAGCCTACCCATTCATACATCCATCCATCCATCCATTTTCTGAAACTGCCTGTCCTATTCAGGGTCGCAGGGGGTCCGGAGCCTATCTTGGAGGCTATGGGCACAAAGCAGGGAACAACCCAGGATGTGGTGCCAATCACAACCCATCGTGGGGCATACTCACACACCATCCACTCACGCACACACCTATGTGCAATTTGGTAACCCAACCTTACCCATTCAATAGAATCACTGCACAAGCTTTGGTAAAAAAAAATAGATTTTACGATAATGGATATTGAATATTGAACATACGAATATTGATATTTTTACATCCACAGAAACTCTCTATAGTAACTTATAATACCTTATTTGTAAACACCTAACAATTAAATTTTTTTTACTATTTTTCAAAAAAAAAAATCTAACACGTGCTGAGACAAAATGTGTTTGGTGTTTTCGGCTTCATTTTTAGTCACGTGACTTTCTCTACCAGCCGCGTATTAATAGGAATTCCTGTATGGGCAGAAAAATATTGCATTGTTAACTTTCACCTTCCAAATAGGCCTATCGCAGGGATGACGTGCGGAAGAGGAAACACAAGGTCTCCTGAGCGACCAGTCATGTTAACCACTGAAGCCTGCGGTGCGTACACGCGTCACCAATCACGCGCCGGTGGGCGGGGCTCCAGGACATCCGCGTAACAGCGGAGGAGGGGGGGGGTTGTTCCTGGCGGCCATCTTGGATGTGAAGAGTGATTGTTTGGCGTAAAGAAATAATAAAATAAAAATTATTACTTGAAGATTTGTGGAATTAGTGTACCAAAAGACGGATAATAAGACGAAGGAAAGTCCAGAAAATTCAGGTAGCTTAACTGCTTTTCCGTTTAGAGAAACCACAATGAACTTCGAGTATTTTTCTTTACCAATGTTATGGCTTGCTTGGCTGCTGCTAGCTGGCTAACTGTGTACATGGCAGCTAGTTAAAAAGCCCAGCCAGGCATCACTCGTGCCTACCAGCCAGGCCAGAAAATAAGAGGCAAATAATTAAAACGGAAGATGTCGAAGAATAATTGGAAAAAACAGTTGATAAGCACCCGTTTTGGTTGAGCTGGCGCCGTATAGCTTCCAGTAACGTGGGGATTTGTTTTTACCGCTGAGTGCCTAGCAAAATCTGGCCATTTTCAAACTACAATGCGTACATTATTCATATTCTCACTTCAGTGCAGTGTACTGTACACAACTTTAGATAAGTCATATAAAAGAATCCGTTACGATTGGCGTAGCGAGCAATTTAAATACAAAATTAGTCTCTTCGTTTATATTAGTAAGCTAAGGTATTTCAGAGCTTGTCAAACGAGTGCTTTGAATGAATCTGCTCTTACTTATTCGCGGTGCACTGATTATTAACGGAGTGTTTCTTTATTGCTAGATGTAACCACTCGTCATGCTTGTCGATTAGTGTTATTCCTGTAATGCTTGAGCGCTGTCTGGAGCCCTAGATGAAACCTTCAGCTGATTGCACACTTCAGTTTTGGTGCTGATGTGAAAACGGGGCTCCCATATACCGTTTATACTGCGAACAAGCAGGACAGTTTACTTTTCATTTGTCTATCGAGCCTGACGTATCCTTTTCATCCCGGGCCCCTGATATAATTAAGGAGAACGTAAGACTCGGGTTATTGCCAGAACAATATGCTTAATTTTTTACTTAAGCCAAAGTCAAAAATATGTGATACGAGCATTTATATTTGATTTGAGCATTAAAAAGCTTATTTGATATTAACGTGAGTTTCATTTTTAAACTCATACATCTAGACCTAGATTTTTATGAGTTAATTTAAAATGTTAAGTGTCCTGTGTCATGTCTTAGGGTATGATTTAATGTGTTTCAGAATTCTGTGTGAAACACGTGTTATTTCTGACTGACACATTAACACTACTTTAATGTTTTTGCCTGCGGAAGCCATTGCTCTGGTCATATTCCAACTGTCATTGAACCTACACTGTTGAACACTCTTCTCATCTCACAGTGAAAGACGGTATGAAGACAGTATCATAGTCCACAAGTCATGGCTGATAAAAGAAAATTACAAGGTAAATTACATTTCAAGTGTGTTCTTTTGTCTGACTGTGAAATAACCAGTGTAATCTCACACATTGTTCCCTCTATTTTTACTGTGGTTAACCCCTATGTGGTTAGGTACGTCCATTGTATTTTACTCTTTACATCAGTAAAAGCTAGTTCTATGGAACTGAAGCCTGTAATGCAGTTTTATTTAGACATATAATCCAAGCTTATTGGCTAACAAAAAAGGTCTTTACATAGTAGAATTTTTCATGTTGTATTAAAGAATCTGAGGTTTGATACACAAGTTTGGTTCTGCAGAATTAAATATACATTTTATTAATGTGAATACTCAGATTTAAGTGCATCAGACATTTTTAAATATATGAAATTTGTAATCAAAGTTTTGTGAAGGTAGAATATAGTTGCTGCTTCTTTATTGCAGCATTAGGAGTGACTTTCATAAGCAGTTATAAATAGCTGCTATACAGCAGTATAATGTATTTTACTGAGTAGCTTCTGCTGAGTCTGCAAACAGATTAACTGACATTATCACTCTAATCTGAATCCATATAAGCTGTTATATGCATATGGGGAAAATGAGTTTTTGCTACCATCTATCTAACTATCAGATTTCTGTTCTGCTTATTCAGCCAAGCACTATAACAGCAACCTAACATGAAAGTAATAAGTAAAACTACGAGTTGCATAACCACTTAATTAGTTATTTAGGTCAAACAGCAGTACAGATCCCTTTCAGAAAGAAAGTAAGTTTGCAAATAAAACTTATGACTAAATTGAAGATATTGAACATTATTTGACTCAAGTTGATGCAGCTGCTGTAGCCATCGTTAGATCATGAGCCTGCTTTTGATTGGTTGTTGAGGGAGACGAGTCTTGAATGAGAGGAGCAATGTTAAGGAAATTGATCTGGAAATGCAACAAAAGCATTTTCTAGAACAAACTCAGTTTGAGGACTGTCTCTATCATGGATAAACAATCAGTAGGAAAGTGAGATTCATGACACGCAAGGGTAGTACTGTATAAAAAAAAAATTGTTTGAAAAGTACAGCACTTTGGGGCCATGAGGTATGATGCTTTTTGCTTTATTTTACCATAATAACTCAGTATGCTTGTTTTTCAGGTTTGATATTTAAAATATATTCTGTAACTTGTTGGTAGTTGTCACCCAGCTTATGGTAAGAAAAAAATTAAATGTAGAAATGAACAATTTCACTTGTAATGGTGTCCCAAAACATGTTATCAGGAATGTAATAATTTACACACAGTCTGAGGTCCTGGTCCTGGGGTGTCCAAAATGCTGAAATAAACCTTGTGAATCTCACAAGACACTTGACTCATTACTCCATAGTAATGAACCAAGTCTCATTAAGATTGGACTTTAAGGGCAAACACCTGCAAACAATATATTTCAAGATATTCTCTGTTTAAACGTGGTATATGTGATCAGGATTTGGAGAGCAAATATTTGACTAAATCATCTTATAAACTTCCTTGCTTTACTGTATGACTTGCCTCTTTAAGGTAATAATGAACAGATATGACTAGCGAATAATACTTTTGTTATTATTCATTGATTTTGGGGCCTATATGAAATTGTGACCCCACCCCTTTTCTACCCTGCCAGGTGAAATAGATCGATGTTTGAAAAAAGTAGGGGAGGGTGTTGAGCAGTTTGAAGACATCTGGCAGAAGGTGAGGAAAACAACTTTTACGTTATTCATGTGTACACGCGCCCAAAACTGACAGTTAATGCATGTATCATAACAGCATTGTGTGGAGACCTGTTTTATAGTTGCCATTCATAAGTTGTTATTGTTAGTTTTTGGTTGGAAGATCCTTTTTGACTTAAGGGTTACATTTTTCTGGTAACCTTTAACTCGGGGAATGTCTTATCGTGTGTTGGCAATATTTGCAGAAAATTTAGTGGCTAGTGCACCACTTCAGTTTTTAAATTTGAAAATGTGCAGTATGTCACTGTTAGATTTTGTGCAGTGGTATTCTCAAACAGTTCTTTTCAGCTCAGCCTTGAGTATAGTCATCAGATTCTCAATGCTTTGGACAAGCTTTTGAGATTGATACAAGCATATGTGTCAGCAGATTTATTTTTTCCTCCCCAAGTTAAGTTCTTACCTGGCAATCATTTCTTTTTGTGGTCTCTAGCTTCATAATGCAGCTAATGCAAATCAGAAGGAAAAATATGAGGCTGATCTCAAGAAAGAGATAAAAAAGCTGCAGGTGAGAAGTAATTCTTGTATCATTTCGCCCTGCAAGCCACTCTGTACAATGAATTGCTCTTCACAAAATTCAATGTGTGTTCAAGTTCATGAATGGGATCTGTTACTTTGGGCCTCTTCACATACATAAGAAGTGACTGACTATCCTTCCCTACCAGCGTCTTCGCGACCAAATAAAGACATGGGTTGCCTCCAATGAGATTAAAGACAAAAGGCAGTTGGTTGAGAATCGGAAACTCATTGAGACGGTAAGGATATATGGAGCCTTTTCTAAATTTAATGCTTAGGATATTTGGTCTTTAACTTTCAGTCAGTGTAAGCAGAATTTGTGCCTTATAGTTCAGAAAGGTTGACAAACTTGGTAACAATATGCTGTGTATCACATATCGTGCTTTTTAAGTCAAGTTGTTGATGAGTATTTTAATAACACAGATGTAGCTAGGCTGAGTTAACCTAAGACCTGATTCATACCTCCTGCGGATGCGGCCGTGCCGCGGTGCATTCCATAGTGCTGGACCTTCAGCAGTCCTGAATGTTCCTGTTTCGTGTCAACGTGTCGGACAACCATGTACTTTGCCAGTCTGGGGTAGTGCTGTAGTGCAAAATCGTGTTTGGGAGGTGTGGTATGAAGGTTTATATTAAAAATAAGAATTTTCCTAAAACTAACCATGCACTGTGTACTTACAATATGCAAGGCAGGGTAATTGTTAATGGAAACATTTCTGTAAACTGAAGTAAGGTATGAAAATTAACAACTAAACAATCCTAGAAATAATGCTCCCGTAGCTGAAGAAAAATTTAAAAGCAAACGTCAGATCATTTTCGTACTGTTTTTGTACTATTTAGGTAATGGAGTCATTTATCTTCGGGCCCCTTTAGTGCAGTGCACTTGAACCAGTAGCAAAATTGTCAAGACATTTTGTAATAGCTAGCAAAGTCCTACACATTTTGTCTATACATAGAATTTCAATGACTAAAACCTATATAAACAAAATATCCTGAAAATCTAATAAGACCACACGTAAAACTAAACTGGATTTCAAATGAAAATTTGACAGTTTTTTAAACGTATTATTATATCATTATAACACTGAGGCAAGGACATAAAAGGATATATGGTGTTGCAGTTGCAAATGTATTTAATTTTAGTTTGCAGTCCTCTGAGGATCTTTTTATTTTTCCATTGTGAGGAATCGTATAAATGCTGGTATTTCCAGACTTGCTGTATTTTTCACTCTGATCAGAGAAGGTAGAAAAGGTGATTTACAGATGAGGGCGGAATTATTAGCCCCCCATGAAAATTTTAGTTAAAGTATTTCCCAAGTGCTGTTAAATAGAGCAAGGAATTTTTAACACAGCTTTTTCAAACATCCTACTTTTATTTCAGATGCTTTTGCGTTATTTTACTTTGCATACAGAAACAAAATTTCACAAAAACTACTATGGTCAAAATTATTAGCCCCCCTGATGCTAATAGTTGTCTCCTTTTTGCTGGATAACAGCCTGCAGTCGTTTGTTGTAGTTTTTTAACAAGTCTCACACACATATCCTGAGCAGTCCCAGCCCATTCTTCTTTAGTGAATTTCTCAAGCTCCTCCAGATTTGACCAAGGTTCATGCCAGAAGACCATCTTCAGTTCACCCCAAAGATTTTCAATGGGATTCAAATCAGGGCTTTGTGCGGGCCAATCGTTTAACATTCACTGGTCTTCTGGAGGTGGTTCTTCACCAGGAGGAATGTATGTTTTAGGTCGTTGCCGCGTTGGAAGACAAAGCGGTGACTCAGACCCGGTTTTGCTGCAGACTGCTTGAGGTTTTCATTCAAAATCGTTACACATCCTTCTTTCTTCATAGTTCCTTCCACCTTGACAAGATTCCCAGTTCGTCGCACTGAAGCATCCCCACAGCATAACACTCCCGCCACTGTGTGTAACTGCTGGGACGGTGTTCTTTGGGCTGTCCGCCTCTCCCTCCTTTCTCCAAACATAAGCAGTGTCTTTATGGCCAAAAAGCTCTAGCTTTGTCTCATCTGACCAAAGGACGTGCTTCCAGTATGCAGAATCCTTTTCCAGGTTGCCCTTTGCATACTTCAGTCTGGCTTCTCGGTGTCTCTTCCGCAGAAGTGGAGTTTTTTTTTTTGCTCTGCAACCTCACAGTCCATTCCTGTGCAGGGTTCTAGTGATTGTCTTCTTTGAGACTACGATTCCTGACTTAGCTAAGTCATTCACTAGTGTCTTGGTAGTTGTTCTGGGGTCGGTAGACACATCTCTCACTAGTTCTCTTTCAAGAGTCTTTGAAATCTTTTGCTTTCTACCTTTGCCAGGTTTGTTCTATACTGTGTGGCTGTGTTTGAATTTCTTGATGATACTTCTCACTCCGGTTCCTTACACTAGAAATGCTGTGACAACTTTGTATATCCATCTCCTGCTTTGTGACGATTAAAAACTTTTTCTCGAGTCTAAACTGATTACTTTTGGCATGTGTGTAACTGTGTGTTAATTGGAAGACAACCCTCAGGTGTAACTTGATTTTACAAGCTTTGAGCAGTACAAAGTTGAAGTGTCATTGCACAGCACTGGTTTGTGCTATGGCTCAATGAAAAGGTCAGGTTTTCAGGGTGCTAATAATATTGACCCTGGTAATTTTTTTTTCTGAAATAATTGTTGTTGTATGCGAATGGAAATACTTTATGCTTCCTAAAGAGAACTAGTATGTTTAGAAGTGCTATGCTGAAAACCCCAGGCTCTGTTAAAAAAGCACTTGGAAGAATTATAACAAAAACTTAAAATTTCATAGAGGGGCTAATAATCCTGGCCTCATCTATATAGATTATTCAGTCTCCTTTTCTGACTTTTCCCCTGGCTAATGAATGATTAAGGTGCATTTACATAACCGAACAGACAGTCTGCATGGTTTCAATTTGTGAGTGGTCCATGGCCTTGCTTACAGCCCCCCTATGTGGTCTCCAAGGCTGGCCCCTGTAATGAAATTTCCGCATGAAGTATGAACCAGGCTTATGTGTATCTGTATAAAAGTTTAAGGAACACATGCAATTTGCCTTTGTGTCTTTTGGTGAAGGAGGGTTATAGTGGCTTGTAGTGAAGGAAGTTTGTTCCCTCTGTGTTAAAAAAATATTCCAAAGCTTTGTTCTCCCTGTTAATGTGACCCTTCTAAAAAAAATTTTTTTTTTTTTTTTTTTTTTAGGGATGCTTTTTTGTGTAATGTGTGTGTGTGTGTGTGTGTGTGTGTGTGTGTGTGTGTGTGTTGGAAGGGGGAATCTTGTCCTAAATGAAGTGACTTGATGGAGATGCTATCTCCTAGGCTTTATTTTGGTGGTTTATGTTGTCACATTTACTAATTGGGTGTCCCAAGCATGCTGGGAGAAGGCATATGCATCGTCACAGCACTGCATATTAGCTGTAATAAAATTTGTCTTGGGTTTTTCTTTTGTCAGCAAGCTTCTTTTTTTTTTTTTTTAAGTGATGAATTACCTGTTTTAAATGTTTCCTTTGAACTTGCAGCAAATGGAGCGATTCAAGATTGTTGAGCGGGAGACAAAGACAAAGGCCTACTCCAAGGAGGGTTTGGGCCTGGCACAGAAGGTAGACCCTGCACAGAGGGAGAAGGAAGAGGTGGGACAGTGGCTTACGGTAAGTGTGTCCAGTCCTGCATCACTTCTGTCAGATCCCGTATAGGGTCATTTGTATAGTTCTTTATTGAGAAGTGTGATTTGGTAACGGATTAATGTTTTCTTATGAAGATTTTGCCTAACGTGATCCTTATGTGGCTTAAGGTGTTTTAGATGGACCTGCTAAACGGTGGTGTTGTAAATCCCTAAATCCTTTTCTCCCTCATGTCTCTGCCCCTAAACAGAACACAATAGACACACTAAACATGCAGGTGGACCAGTTTGAGAGCGAGGTGGAGAGTCTTTCAGTCCAGACTCGAAAGAAGAAAGGAGACAAAGAGGTGAGTTGTCAGTGTGCTTGGTCCTGTTGCATCTTTCACAGTACTGGCTGTAATGTGGGGTCTTTTTTTGGGCTCCACAGAAGCAGGACCGCATCGAAGAGCTGAAACGTTTTATTGAGAAGCACAGGTACCACATACGCATGCTGGAGACAATCTTGCGCATGCTGGACAACGATTCGGTGCAGGTGGATTCCATACGCAAGATCAAGGATGATGTGGAGTACTACCTCGACTCCTCACAGGATCCCGATTTTGAGGAGAATGAGTTCCTCTATGATGATCTGGACTTAGAAGACATCCGTAAGTAGAGTACTGCTGGTCTAAGCAGGTCGGCAGTTTCTGGGGTGGGTGTGTGTGTGTGGGGGTGCGTGCTGCATAAATAACCGTCTACTCTGGCATTGGTCTTCCAGTGGTTCCCCTTGGGTAGACCGTTAAGTTGCAAATGAGGACAGCCTGGCATGCCCAGTGAAATGGCATCTTTTACCATGTGCTTGCAAGGACTTTTCAAGATATCACTGCAAGTGTATCACTTATTCTTCAGAATATGAACGAAAACTTATTTTGGGGGGATTTTTATTTATTTTTTTACTCTTCAGTCATGCTGGGAAAATATTTTAAAAGATCAAAGTCTTGGCTATTAAACTTTGTAATGGGCCAACCTCCCAATGATCTCATTTTATCTCAAACTGCATACATCGGAGGGAGGTGACTTCTCAGTGATGAGAAGAGTTGACAGTTGACATCATATAAAACACAAAATAGTGCACAAATGTTAAAAAAAAAACTTGGAAGCACACAGAATGCCATTTCAAATATGAATCTCCTATGTTTGGTTGTTTAGAGAGTTTAACAGAACTGTACATTTAAACCTTTAAAATGTGTGATGGAGCTGACATCTTTTGGAGTTGACTTTTTTTTTTTTTAACTTTGCCAGCATAGTCTTAGCCATTATTTTTTTAATTTAAAATGCAAAATATGCATTTTATTTAAAACCATAATTACCATAATTAAGAAGAGCTATGGAGTTGACCTGTTACGGTTGAGATTAAGGCTGTCGCAATCATGCTGCGATGTAATCATGATTATATGGCACATGCGCAGTAATCACCAGGGCTTTAGGTGATGGGTTAAACATTTGTCTGGATGCCAACTTTTCGGTACTATACTGCACCTACAATTTGGTAAGCAGATTAGTAGTGTGCCTAAAATTATTAATGATCTGTATTGTGGTGCCCAAAAGTCAGTTGTCTGTATAAATTCGGTGTGTCTTTGTTTAGTGTCGGACTGCAAAAATAAACTGCAAAAGTACCACTACACCACCATCTTTTTCCCTTGTTTATCCACAATATCTTCTCTCTTAAAAGATGATGTGACATGAGCTGTCGCTTTCTTCACCCCCACTTCAGTGCTCATCACTTCCATTACTTACCAAAATAATAGCATGTGACGTACTCATGCACGGCGTCAGTAAATGTCCGTATAGTACCGAAAAGCTGGCGTCCGGACAAATGTTTAACCCATCACCTAAAGCCCTGGTGATTATTGTGCATGTGCCATATAATCGTGATTACATCGTGGCGTGGTCGCGAAAGCCCTAGTTGAGACACCTGATTTTAGTAATATTTCATTCTCTCCTCTTTTGAAAACAGGCAGTGAGACAGGGGTCCTTAGAATATAACTGGTCCTTTTTATCCCTGATTTCTGTTTTTATAGAAATCTGAATTGAGTTGAAATCTGGAAAACAACTTTAAATGGGCAACATTTTCCTAAAAATATATATTTTAAAACGTGTTGGTTGGGGGGATGGTGGCGGTTGCTTGTTGTTGGACCATCAGAACGTACTACACATTTCTCACATTGGTTGTGGCACAATGGATTTTTTTAATCGGGTGAATGTCCCAGTTGGTATAAAAATATGAACAGGATTTTGATGTCAGGGCGGCACGGTGGTGCAGTGGTTAGCACTATTGCCTCACACCTCTGGGATTGGGGTTCACGTCTCCGCCCGGGTTCCATGTGTGTGGAGTTTGCATGTTCTCCCCGT
>JAAGVU020000189.1:0-18234 GCA_011763525.2 Mormyrus iriodes | reverse complement strand
CCCAGAGGTTTTTTTTTCTCCTTATCTGGGAGTTTTTGGTTCCTCTCCATTGTCATCTGGCTTTTCTTCTTTCTTTAGTTAATTTCTTTGTCTTTTGCCTATTTTGTATTACTCTCTCAGTATCATGTAAAGCGCTTTGGGGCAACTCCATTGTGAAAGGCGCTATATAAAAATCAATTGAATTGAATTTTAAATAGTGTTACAAGATAATAAGCTTGACATTCTACAAATGTACGCTACTGCTACTTGATTTAGTAGTAATATTAAGTATTTATAAAATCTACAAAATGAGCTGGCCTTGCCCTGATCTGTCCCAAGTGTGGCCCTGATTCAGTACAGAACTGGTCCCGATCTGGCCCAAACTTGGGCCGAATCATTATAAAAGAATCCTGAGCTGCCTCAGTGCTGGTCCAGATTAACCGGATCCTCCTCCAAGAAGATGATCGTGGGCTCCATCATCCTGTTTGTTATTTCTCCTGGAGGTTCTTGAAGCACCAACTTGCTTATAGTACTATTGAAAAGGAAGCCCTTGCACTGCTACTAGCCTTGCAACATGTTGAGGTTCACATGGGTGACCTACCTAGTAACTGTATTTACCGATCACAACCTTCTGGTCTTTCTTAATCAGATGCGCAATATAAATCAGAGATTGATGTGTTGGTCCCTAATTATTCAGGCTTTTAACCTCCAGATATTCCATAAGAATTCCATATTCCATAGTGGCTGATGCCCTGTCCCAAGCTTGATGTATAATGTGGCATTGTGCACTCAGTTTAAGTTCACATTCGTGGGAGGGGGTGTTACGGATATACGGTTTTGGGTTCATGCCGTAAGTTTAGAGGTGCTATGTGCAGTAAGATTTTGTGACAGACATCTTTTCAGCTCTGCCAATCATTGCTCGACCCTGCCCTGAGCTTGACAGCTCCGCCCAAAGATCCGCCCCTGGATCTTTCAGCGGATGTCGTCACTTCTGGGTTTAACATAGAAAAGGACTGCCGATGCTGGGAGCTCCTCAGGTTTGCTCTTTTGCTGGTGGTTTGTGCTGTATACTGATTTGACTGCTCGTGTATGGCTTTCGTTTGTGTCTGGTTTATCGTTTCCTGCTCTGCCCCTGGTTTCCATGTCCTTAAAGCCAGTTTCAGTAGCTGAGGATCGGTCTGCCAAGGATGAGGCCCTGGTTTCCATATTCTGGGTGAGTTTTCTTTGCTCTTTCTGTTTTTCTTCTTTGAAAGGGTTGTTTGAATCGCACTTAGTCTGGCTACTCACATACCCCTAAAGCACATGTGCATCTAGTCAGCGTCTGCCCGACATACACAAGTTATGTGCAAAAATAACACATTGCTCGTAAAGAAATTTAAATTCACAGATTTAAAAATAAAAATACGTCAACCATCTACAATACAAGCTAGGGATCTGTGCCGGGAATCGGAAGGTTGCTGGTTCGAATCCCGTGAATGCCAGGAGTGACTCTACTCTGTTGGGCCCTTGAACAAGGCACTTAACCTACAATTGCTTTGTCCTGGGTAGGATGTTAACCTACATCCAACCCTGCAAGCAGATCTTCCAACTTCCAGAGAAAATTTGGGGGTTGGTGGCAGGACTGGCACTCCAGCCACTGGAAAAACTTCACACTGTTCCACTCCATCTGACCTAGTGTAGTGCTGAGGTATCACCCCCCGCACTCGGGTTCTCATCCTTGAGGTGGTTCATTGTGTGGTGAGCGTGACAACACACTGTATCAGCGTGTTCTCCTTACCTCTCTCTCATGTACAATACAAATGTAAAAAGAAGACAGGAGAAAAAAGAAGAAACTTGGGAGAAGCATTAAACTATATCTGACACCTCTGTCAAGTTTATCAAGCTAGCTATACTGTGCAAATGAAATTTCCTTCACATGCTGTTAGCAACTGAATCCTCTATATTTGATCACTTTAACTAGTAATTTGCAGTAAGAACAAGGTACTTTGGGGGCAGCACAGTTGTTAGCACTGTTGCCTCACACCTCTGGACCAGCGTTCAAGTCTCCATCCAGGTTCCATGTGTGTGGAGTTTGCATGTTCTCCTTGTGTCGTCGTGGGGTTTCCTCCAGGTACTCCAGTTTCCCCCCACAGTCCAAAAACATGATGGGATTAATTGGAGTTGCCAAATTGCCCATAGGTGTGAATGGCATGTCTGTGAGTGTGCCCTGCGATGGGTTGGCACCCCATCCTGGGTTGTTCCCTGCCTTGCACCCACAGCCTCCGGGATAGGCTCCGGACCCTGCGCGACCCAAATGGGATAAGTGGTTACAGACAATGGATGGAACAAGGTACTTTTTGAAATACCGAAAGAGAAAATCCCATTTTAAAAAAGTTACAATTTGTGGCATAGCATTACCAGCAGAGAGAGACTGTGTTATTGGATTTAACATTAATTGTGTTCCGCAGATTTCAGCGATTACATGTTGGTCCTCCGTCACTGCTGCCATGTCCGTAGCTGTCAGGGTCAGCACCCATCTAGTCCTGTCCCTTATGTGTCTTCCCCATTTTGGCCAGCAGATGTTGCTGGCCATCTCGCCTTCTCACTCTCCTGTTTAACCCTTGTGTGTTTCACCACTTGTTGGACTGCCGCATGGCTTGAAGGGTTGAGTGCGCGACACAGAGGCTATAACCCCATTATCTGGGGTTTGAAGCCAGCCTCCCCCATCTGGCTTATTATTTGGTTTTTCTGTTCCCCGTTTATTAAGGTTCCCTTGTGTAGTTCTCCGTCCTTGGTTGCCCTGTTCATGTCTTGTTTAGGTTTTTTAGTTAGCCAGTTTAGAGACCCTTTGTTTCCCTTGTTTCTTGAGTTATGTTTTCTAGTTAATTGTTAGTTAAGTTTCTTCACCTGTTGGCCTTTTTCCCTGTCCTGTGTTCATTGGTTGAATTCCTTATTAGTTACATCTGTTCCTTGTTTGCCCCAGCCTCCTTTGTGTATTTAAGTGTTCTGCTCTGCTCTGTTCCCCAGTTGGTCATTGTATTAGATTGTATTAGTGTTTGTTAGAGGGGGTTGCCTTGTCGCCTAGTTGTAGACTCCCTGCCCCTATGTTTTTGACCCCTCGTGGTCCCTTTGTTTTTTTGTTTCCCCTGTGCTTTCTTGAGATCCCCAATAAACCCCTTTGGTGTCTAAGAGCCGTAAGTGGATCGTCATCCTCCTTTCCCACCGGCGCCATACCGAGACGGCGTGACACGTAGCTGTTGCAGATGCTTTTGTATGTAAGGCGGTAACTCAAAAACCACTTGCTGGATCTTTTTCAAATTTTATACAGGCGTTGTATGCATGAGGATGTAAAACTCATTTGATTCTGCGACCGATTGCCCAAAGAATTAAAGAAGCAGCATATAGTGATAGCAAAACAAAAAATGTCAGGAAAGGGCAGGTTTGATATTGGAACCTGTTGAGACAATAATGCAGGACGTGTTTGATGGATCTTTTCCAAACTTTACAAACGTCGTATGTGTCCTGAACTGGAAATCAATAAATTTTGAGACCGATTTTGGTGCTGAGTCTTATGAGGGTCAGTGGTATATTTTTCCCAAAGACAAAATTTGACAGACCTAAAAATATCCATTTTGTGTAACTGCTTGTCCTAATCAGGATCATGGGAAACATTTGTCAAGTTAGTCAAAATGATTCACTTTCTGGGATATTTTTAAAAAGGAAAGCTCATTTGAATGTAGGGTAACTACCACATGTCATTTTCTTGTACTACACTGCAGTAGATAACTTTATTTTAATTCATACCTATTTGAGTACTGTGTAGAAACTTCAGTATATACAATTAGGGGTTGGGTTAAAACAAAATTGCAAATGTATAGTGCATGATTTTTAAAAGCGTGTTAAAACATTTAAACTGTAGTGCTGTAAGTAAGGAACTCTTGTTTGTTTTGTCTAAGAAAAACATCGCGTTATTAATGATCTCACAATGGCTCAGAGGCGACTTCATTATTTCTGCAAAAAGACTACAGTTCTTAGCTGTTGATAGCTACTGATGTACAAGGGTAAAGGCAACTTCCAGCACCATAAACTCTTCTTGTGCCTGTGCGTTTAAAAATCAACCATCACCATATCACCAAATGATATCAGACCATATCATTTCAAATGCTCTATTTTTATTATTGCTCAGTTGTAACTCAAAGCCAAGCAGTGATTATTAGCTGATAGCAATACTTGAAAATACAGCGCAAAGTAATGGGTGATAAAATAGGGAAGGGGGTAAAATTGGAAAGATGGGGGCAATAGAATAACTGATAAGGGAGGGATGTGAATTAAGAAGGTAGGGGAGTAAGAAACATGCGTCAATAGCGGAATCTAGCTCAGGTGGTATGGTGCACTGCTACTCGGCAGTCAGCCTGGTGTTGTTATAGGTGAAATCCGTATAGCTGGAGACACGCGTGTAAAATGACGTAGTACATATGTTGTCATCCGGAGTGAGGATGCCAAAACTTGCAATTCCGACTTGGATCCATTTTTTCCCAGATTGACATACTAGCGGTCCTCCTATGTCTCCCTAAGGAAATAACACCCACAGGTTATTAGAAGGTATGCCAACTTGTCCCATTTGCAAATAGCCATTACCCGATGGGCAAGATGGTGATTTTTTTTTTTTTTTCCTAACCCTTGCTAATTTTTACAAGGGGTGCCAGTAATAATGGAGTGCCCAGTATCTCTGATCACCTATTCATTTATTTGTTTATCTCTTAATTCTATTAATTACATGCAGAGGTATATAGTTCACTTGAGTATAAAGAGTCCCAGTCACCGAGTACTCAACTGGCTGGTTGAAAGAAAATCTTGGTCTGGATTTTTAATTTCCAGACCCAAACTATCCACCTGTGATTACGTTCTAGATACGGGTTAAGTCATTTCACAGAGATAATAAAGGGAGACACTGGTTGATACAGTCGCACTTACCTGCCAGGCAAGTTTTCCTTCACCACCAGCACAGACCATGTTGGGTAAAAGATTATTAAAACACCGCTTGCACTTTTCATTAGGAACAATCGGTACCTTGGCTTCCTGAAGTACTCCCGGGTCTTTTAGAAGCACTGCAACAGAACAAAGAAGGATGGATAATAATCAGATACAATCTGTGGGGATTTAGGTGTTGACCAAAACAGAAACCAGGAATACCGGCTTCAGCTGAGAAAATAAAGGGTAAAAATATGGGGCGTTTTAATGATATTTTTGTCATTTTATCAGTATGTGTATTCTTTTCTAACAGGAATCCATGCAGGTTTAATGGATTGAGAGTTTGTAGGTTTAGTTTACTTTTATGGTTCTGGATTGATTGTGATGTTTGTAAAGGAAAAGTCAATAAACATTGAGCAAAAAAAGGATTTTGATGAGAAAAGCAATTCTCCATTAGTCATGGTATTTTAGAAAAATACCAGAATGAATAGTCCTATGTCTTGAGTAAATATGGTTTGAAGACTGAACTGGACACTTAGGAAGTGAGTGGGGAAAACTGCTAGTGACAGGAAGGTCGTAGAATGACTGAATCTTAGAAGAAGACCTCTAAGCTGAAAAGAATAGAATATTGGACCCTTTAGCAATGGAAAACGGACATATTAACATACCATTCTCTCCTGTCATGCCCCAGCCTGTAATCCAGCAGTTAGAATTTCTGTCAAAGACATCTGTTGGACTGGGTAAGATGACTGGTTTCACAAAAGTGAAAAAGGTGACCTCTCCATCCAGCCGTATCAAGGCAATGTTGTCCCCCTTCGAGCTCTCAGCGTAGTTGGGGTGGAGGATGACTTTTCTCAGCCCAAAATGGAGTTCATGATCAGATTCCTTAGACAGCCAGTATGCTCCCAGTCTCACAAGTGAATCTTCTTTAATAAAATTTCTAGGGGAAAAAAAAACATACAATTTAAATTGATTATTGCTTAATTATTGTCATTGTGACAAGATGTCTTATCAATTAGAAGCCTTTATTGTCATTATACCATGCATAACAAAATTGCAGAGCAGCTGCCCTTCAGATTACGATGAAGAACAGCATTCAGATATAACGCAGGACAAACATACATCTACCCAGTGATATTGCCCAAGCATATAAAGACAATGCTAGACAAGACAATGACCCATATTAAACCAACAAATACACAAAAGACTTAAAGAGACCTTATAACATAGAAATGGCGCCTCAGTACAAAGCGCATTCTGTTACTGTGCTCTTTACATGGAATTATAGCACCAGTAAAAAGTTAGGACACACCCACCCATAAAAAGGTTTATTGTAATATTCTCTAAGTTTTAAAATAACCAAAAAAGTATTCAATAAAATGTATTTGTTGGGGGTGGCAGCTCTGTGAGTTGGGACTCAGAAGGTTGCTGGTTCAAATCCCGTGGTCAGCAGAATGATGCCTCCATTATTGGGCCCTTGAGCAAGGCCCTTAACCCCATTTACTCCATGGAATGGCTGACCCTAAAGTCT
Source organism: Mormyrus iriodes (assembly GCA_011763525.2). Lineage (NCBI taxonomy): Eukaryota > Metazoa > Chordata > Actinopteri > Osteoglossiformes > Mormyridae > Mormyrus > Mormyrus iriodes. The sequence goes on along the minus strand of JAAGVU020000189.1, from coordinate 11,774 downwards.
CCTCTACACCAGTTTCATGAGGTGGCCTCCTGGGATGCTTTTCCAGCTGTCCTGAAGATGGTCCCTCATATGCTGAGCATTCATTAGCTGCTTTTCTTTACACTATCGCTCTCTTTTCTTGGCGGCTTGGCGTGTCCAAACTTTTGATTGGTACTGTATTACAAGCTAAGTATATGAAAGCATTCACACGCAGCACTCTCACAGTAAACATCTACCAGCCAGACAGCAGAGCACAGGAACGCAACCTGCCCTCTCTCACGTTTACACTTACGGTTTGAAGCAACAGGCAGCACTGAGCACCCATCTTTCATTAATTAGAGAGCCGCCACAATCGGTGCCAAATTCTGCAGTTTTGGCCACATAGACCTGAGCCATCCAGGGCCATTTTCCTATGGTGGCATCTTGGCCTCCGATGATAGAGCTTCTCAGTCTGGGCAGGCTGGATACTGTGGGGAAGGACAAACGATACAACAATCGTAAAACACAAAGTGGAAAATCATACAGTGCTGTCTGACATTATCCATCTTTTAACCGCTTCTCCCAGCCAAGGTGGCGGGGACACAAGGCTGGGGAGCACCCTGAACGGGATACCAGTCTATCACTGGGCTCACACACACACACAAAATACAGGAAATTTAGAGACTTCAATTAGCCTAACTGCATGTTTCTGGACTGCAGGAGGAAGCTGGAGTGTGGGGAGAATCCCTGCGTGAGATCACGCTAACTTCCCACACGCAGAGCAGAAGTGGAAGAGCGAGGCGACAGCTGAACCCCCTGAGCCACCATGCCGCCCTGCTGTCCAAGACTAGCTAGTTTTAAATGATATCGCTATCATTTTTTTCTTATTAACACTATAACAGGGATGCATCATTTCAAATAGAAATAAAACTAGCAATGAGTCTTAAAGCTGAAAAGTTCAAAGTTTTTATTTGTCACGTAGTGTTACTCGTACAACACATGCTTATTCTGGCAGATTCACTGACTGTGCTGCACAAATAGGGAATATATTATCTATTATACTAGCTGTCATATATCTAAGTCCCCTTCCTTAATTTTACTTCAGATATTTTGTGCTGATTTGCACATAACACTAGAGATAATATTAACATACGTAAATAGCCACAGTTTAAGTGATTGTGACTATTCAATGTGCAGGTCCACAGATATTTTGTCCCTGCCCCCCTAAAAATAATTTTTCTAAGACCATTTAGCGACCTGTTCCATATTTTTGTAGACATTTCGTCGTACCCAAGCTCAGAAAATTTAATGGTGTGGGGGGGGGGTCTTGTATTTCTGGGGGTCAAATCCTAGAATCAGTACCAGTCTCATATTTGATATTCTTCCTACCTGGAGTTCATTCTATGCTGTCTGTAGTACCAGAGGTTCCCTCTGTTAAACCTTTGACTTACCTGCAGTGGCATCCAACAGCAAGATCACGGGCAGTAGCACCAAGCCTGGCATTTTCACCCTGTCACTCGTTTTCTGACCCCAGCTGAGCAGCTAAAACTCTGCCTAACTAGCAGTAACAGTGTGGAGGTTACAGTTACCCTGTCATTCACTGTAACCCACTGTCCTGGGCTGAGAACAGGATATCAGCTTATATTACAGACACAGAGAGATATGCCCAACATCCTATTACATCAAGACATCACACTGTGGTCTAACACATTTGAGATAAGTGCTTTATCATTATCTAAATTTCGCCATGCTCAAAATCATAGTTCCCATAACCTATTTGTATAGGAGGGGGCTTCGTAGATTATTTGTAGCCAAGTTATATATCTCTAAATATGTTGTGACATCATCCACCCAATAATCCCTTACAATGATAATTTTTCATAAACTTCAGTTTCCACAATATGCCAGTTTGAGACATTTTTGAATATTTTTCCATAAATTGGCTCAGAACCTATGAAATGGGTTGAAAACCCGAAAACCGTATTCCACTGATACACGTAACCACTATCAGTCTTCATCTTCACTACTTAAACCATAACCACCATCATCACTGATACCTCAGTCCTGTCTGCCTCGGGATTTTAGAATCAGGAGCTGAGACATAGCTCGCCTCATTTACCTATTTAGAAAATAGTTATTTCCTTATTTATAGACCCTGTTTGTTTGCATTTGGTGAGTTTATTTTGCCTAAAATAAAAGGAAGATGTTATGCTACTTTTCCCCCAATTCTTGAGAGTATAAATTTATCCGTTTCTTAGAATCATTAAAGAAATCTCATGTCTATTTAATTATTCTTATTGTAAATGTGTTTGCCATACAGTTTATGTTGTTACATTACTGTTCATTTACTAAAGCACTTCTGCATAAGAGCAGGACCACAAAGTACCAGACAAAACACACCAAGCTGCCTACAAAGGAGAGCGATAGTGTCGCATCACTTGACCTAAACACAGCAGAATTGGTTTTGATCCGAAACAGGGAAAAGCGGCCAATGAGTGCTCAGCATATATGAGGGACCTCCTTCAGGACAGCTGGACAAGCATCCCAGGAGGCCACCTCATGAAGCTGACGTAGAGGAGACAGTAGGGTCAGCCAGTCCCTGGAGCAACTGGGGATAAGGGCCTTGCTCACGGGCCCAGTGGTGGGATCACTCTGTCCACCATGGGACTTGAACTGGCAACCTTCTGAGTCACAGAGCTGCCCCCCCCATCAAATTATTTTTTATTTTTTGTTTAATACCTTTTTCGGTCATTGCATAATTCCATATCTCTTACTTTATAGTTTTTATCCCTTTATAAATATTTTAAAATGTAGATAATCGTACAAAATAACCATTCTATATGTTGGTGTGTCCAAACTTCTGACTGGCACTGTACTTACTACTCTTTTCTGTTTGTATTATCTAACATGTAAAATACTGAGTTTAGTTTCGCAGACGGAAATGCCCAGGATGCAGATTTGATCAGTGCTTCTCTTTCTGTGCTCGGTTTAGCCTAAAAACCATCACGTTGGAGGATCTATTGCAATGTTATCCAATGCAAAGTTTTATCACTGAGAGAAACATAAAGATTAAATCAAAGGAGTGACGGAACAGAGGTAGCTGTCCAAAGCCAGTTATGTAAAAATGTAAGTGTGAAACTGTAAAAGCAAAAAGGTCTCGTAAGATGTTCTTATTCCCAGTGGTGTTGTATATGTAATTTGATTCAGCTAACTAGTCTATAGTTGATGAGTTTGTTTTCTAGTTGTGATCAGCTTTAGTCAGAGACGATTAGCTATCGTACCACAAACTGGAATTTACACCATTGCAAAGCCATATCGGTTAGAAGTCATATTTATAAGGCAGAGCACATGCATGAATTGCACTTGCATTCAAAGGGTTATAAATATTTTGGAAGAGAAAACATGTATTAAAATCCATGCATGTTCATAATACCAACTCCATTTTCTATACTCCTTTGTCCTATAGAGGGTCATGTGGGTCTGGGGTCTGTCCCAGAAATGACAGGTTCAAGGCAGTGAACAACCCAGGATGGGGTGCCAATCCATCGCAGGACACATACACCATTCAAACCTAAGGGCAATTTGGCAACTCAATTCACCTTAGCATGTTTTTACACTGGGGGGCTCACAGTAACACAAACAGAACATGCAAACTGCACATTCGTAGAACTGCCACACAAAAGTTTCTGCTAAATAGCAGCGAATGCAAATGATGATCAGTGCTGATCTCCAGCTGCATTATCAACACAAACGCTACAGATGCTCTGCTGTTTTGCAGTTCAAACACTTTTAATCTCTAAGATAAAATAACAGGGAATAAACATAAATAGAAGAGTTGCCTCACATTTTACCTTTGCATTTTTACTATTAAAGTAACTTTGACTCAATGTGTGGAAAGTACGTTGTACATTCAATGACTGCATTAGTATGATATTTTGAAGTTGGTTTCAGAAACTCCAGAAAAATTGTGGTTTGCACTTAAAATGTAACTGGGTTTCCATGTACCTAATTAATGCTTCATCTGTCTCCATCCATCCATCCATCCATCCATTTTCTGTATCTGCTTATCCCATTTGGGGTCATGGGGAGTCCAGAGCCAAGGCAGGAAGCAACCCAGGATGGGGTGCCAACCCATGGCAGGGCACAGTCACACACACCATTCACTTACACACGCACACCTACGGGCAGTTTGGCAACTCCACATATGGAACCTGGGCAGAAGCGTGAACTCTGACCCCAGAGGTGTGAAGCGACAGTGCCCCCCCCCCCTTCGTCTGTATCATCTTAAGTAAACATTTGTGTATTTATTATGATAAATGTGATTAATTTGTAAATAGGGACATGGAAAGGGAAAGATGAAGTGTTATAATCCTACTTGATGGTCTTTTCAAAATGTACTTGTTAAGTACTTTATTAATAAAAGGCATAATTACAGAGGTTACAAAAATTCATGAAAAAAACAGTACATCCATCCTTTGTCTAACCAGTTATCCAGTATAGCCTTTCAGTGAGTTTGGACTCTTCCCTGAGCAAAACAGAGCAGGAGAACATCCTGGAGGAAAGGAAATCCACAGAACTCAGAATGTATAGTCTCCAGAGACATAGAAGGGGGTTGGAATATAAACCCTGGAAATGTGAGATAACAGTGCTATCCACTGAGCTGCCATGCTAACCAGCCAGGCTGGCTCTATGTTTTTAGGGAACCGAGGCAAAGCTTTATTAGGAAGGCCCCCCTACCAGGAAAACTGATGATATACATCATTTTCCATATTTGACATAACCCTATAAAGCCTACAGTATCAGTTAAAAGTTTGGACACGCCAAATCGCCTACAAAGGAGGGTGATCGTGTGTCGCATCACATGACCTGGTCACCTGACCTAAACACAGTAGAAATGATTTTGGAGGAGTCTGACCAGAGAGTGAAGAAAAAGCGGCCAATGAGAGCTCAGCATATATGAGGGACCTCCTTCAGGAGGGCTGGAAAAGCATCCCAGGAGGCCACCTCATGAAGCTGGCGTAGAGGAGACAGTAGAGTCAGTCAGTCCCTGGAGCAGTTGGGGTTAATGGTCTTGCTCAAGGGTCCAATGATAGCATCACTCTGCCAACCCAGGGATTTGAACCAGCAACCTTGTTGCCAACCCACAGAGCTGCCCCTCCCAACAAATAATTTGTTTTTTGTTTAATACTTTTTTGGTCAGTGCGTAATTCCATAAATGTTAGTTTATAGTTCTAATGAATTTGTGATTATTCTAAAATGTAGAGAATAGTACAATAAACCTTTTCAAGGGTAGGTGTCCCCAAACTTTTGACTGGCACTGTCCTTGATCAAAATATTGTATTTTAAGAGAAAAACTTCTGAGTAGGTCTGTTTCTGAAAATGCTAGGGTCAGGACTTGGAAGGGTGCTGTTGGGCGGTGCGGGGTGATGCAATCCACCAAAAAATGTGTCGCAACCAACATTTTCGTGCTACATTTAATGACCCGATTGACGATACTGAAGTGAGTGATTCATCGATAACAGCTTGCTAAAGATAACGTGGAGGAAAAATTTACCTAAAATAAAATAAAATAAAAAAACTTCATGTAACTAGTTATTTACATTTACTTATTTTTTAGCAAATGTTTTTGTCCAGATCAACTTAAAGTGAGCAGGTAATACATTACAAGCATGCAGCTATCAATTACATACAAATGCTGCTAGGTTATGGTTTTAGTGAGTGACAAGTAACAAGAAGAAGATAGTTATGGGAACACGAGATATTCTAAACACTATTTTGGACCTACCAGCAGACAAGCTATACAAATAAATAACACCAAGAGAATCTAATGGTGAAAAAACTGTCAATTATGACTTTCTTTACTTGCAAAGAATGTGTTTGTTGCAGCATTTTACTTTACCGAAATGTTTATATTAAAAGGTGTATTATTGATTATAACACTACTGAATTTGAAAAAAATGTTTGTGGAAGCCTGTTAAAAAAAATGATGGAATGTTACTGTTGTAGCAGGTAGTTAGTCAGAATTCCCAGGGCGGATGTACTTTTATTTTGAAGGTTTGCTTTTGCTTCTGGCCGGATGTTGGATATCCAGCCGGTTATTGCGTGTGTTCTCTGCCTCTGTTTTATTAAAGTTTTGGGCGCGCAAAGCCCGCAAGAGAAAATCTTCTCCTGTCTTTCTTCTCTCGCCAAACTGTAATGAAGCTGAACGGAGACTACTTGTGGAAGGTTCCATTGCGGTTTGCCAAACAAAACCGAAAACGCAATCCAAAGCCGTAAACCGAGTAATCAGACAAGGTCAGGAATACACTGGGGCAGAACAGAGTCCAACTGAAATCCAACAGCAGGGTCAGGAAATCAAACAAATCAGACAAAACTATAAGCACATGGGAAGAAAGCTCAGCGCAGAGGAAACTCAGACTAACTCACAAGGAGCTACGAGAGCAGTATGAATAAAATTAAACCTGGAATTGGATCTAGGTGGTTCTTGAAAACTGGCAATAAGGATTGGGGCAGGTTCTCTGGTCTGGGCTAGTTAGGGGCCATGACAGTTACTGCCATCCATCCATCTATACTCTACTCATCCAGGTCCAGATCACTAGTCAACAATCTAAGCAGAGATGCCCAGAGCTCCCTCTCCTGAGTCACCTCTACCGACTACCAAGTACCAAGTCTCCCATTCCCAGGTCAGCCAAGAGATATAATCTCTCCAGTGTGTCCTGGGTCTGCCCCGGGGTCTCCTCCCAGTTGGATATTCCCGAAACACCTCCCCAGGGTGGCGTCCAGGAGGCATCCTTGATATATGTCTGACGTACCTGGACTGGCTCCTTTCAATGCGAAGGAGCAGTGGCTTTACTTTGAGCCCCTCCCGAATGTCCAAGCCACACATTGCACATGACTCTTGTTGTTGTATTCCCTGGACGTTTCAAATATTTTTCTTTGAAAAATCTTGGATATTGTTCTTGGAAAAACTGTTAAGTAATGGAGTTCATACTTATTTCTCTTCCTTCTCCTGATCTGATTGTCTTGTTCATTAAAAATGATCATTTCTTGATTGAATTTGTGGGTCAGAATTGGGTGAAATCAAATATACTGCAGTACACTTATACAGTAGAAGGTCTGCATTACTGCAAAGGAGTGTAAAAAATGTAGAACATTTAGCTCTGTAAACAGAGTGGTACATTTCCATCCAAGATGATCTTTAACATGATGTTTACAGTCTATTGGCCAAAATTTTGGATTCAGAATCATCAAAACAATATGAGTACATCTTTTAGTATGACATGTCTGGGAAATTAGTTTTTTAAAAACCTGTGACATCTTCATCTTTTTAACCTCTCTTCTGTGCTAATGCTTGTTCATGTTCTTCTTACATTGTCCTTCAATAAAAATCTGATCACAAAAAAAAAATTCTACCTCTCTATCAAAAGTGACAATAAGAGGAAATAACCCTTGGAATTCCTATGAAAGCAGTCTACGTTGTCATGATGTATCCAGTGCTCCTTATCACAGAAACTCAATAGATTTCATGCTACAAACTTCATGCAAGCAAGTGCAATAATGAAGACCTGCAGTCCTGCATTCAGAGTGCAGTCCAGCGTCAGCGTAAATAAAAAGAAGCAGATGAAATTCGGACTTCTGTGGTTTTTTGCAAACTAAGTCTTATACTGCGCTGGCTGAATGCTCAGATTTCCTCCATCTGTAGATACATGGCTACATAACCACCATGTACTGAAAGTTCCCATTATATCCACTAGGGGGAAGCATGCTACCATATGATAACTACTGGGCTAAATATTTAAAAAATAGAGAGACAAATATCTTGCCTCTATACCTCCTTCAGTTTGTTGATTTCCTGTCATTTTTAAAAAGAGCATAGTTGATATCAAACAGATTGGGAGAGTGACAATGTATTATGAAATAACCATGCTAGTTTATTGTATTTCAGGGTCCTGTCATACAGCTACATTGGTTACTTACAATCCAAAGTCCTGGTGCTACCACACCATCCATCCAGCTAGCCATCTTCCTGTCAGGGCTCCGAACCAGTGCACATCCGGATCCAGACCTGGATGAATTGTATTGTCTGTTTATCCACTCATCCGTTATGGAGTTGTGATGAGCCTGGAGCATTTCTCAAAAAGCTCAGGACACAAGGCAAGGGACACCGTGGGTAAGATATCAGTCCAGTGGAGGACCTACCACACTCCCAGGTTGGTTTATTCCAGTACGAAACACTTGAGTTAGAGTTTTGTTAAGTACTTTTTTTATTCTTTTGGGATGATGCTTGAAACTTTACTACAATTCTTGCTTTATTCGGATCAGAATGACAGTAAAAAGTATTAAGGAAGAAGCTGGAAGCATGGAACAGGATTTGGTAACAGTAGCAATGGGATTTCTGGCTTTAACATTTAGTGGTGGAGATAAGGGTGTAGTTTTGGGTAAGTATATGAAGTTGGAGACGTGGGTATAGACTGCTGGGAAGGACATTCAGCCACATCCATTTCCAAAGCTCACAATCCCAGCCTGCAGCCACTGATTCTTGACCTCGCACACCAGAGGGCCACCTGCAGCTCCCTGAGAAGGCACACGCCCTGCTGATTGTTCAGCCCGTGGTTGTAGTGCTTTACATCCTACACGTGGATTACATGGACACAGAGATAAAGTAAAAGGACGAGATGACTTGTACATTTGCTTCACTTCTTTTCACTCTTCTTCTTTCTGCTTAGTAAGAATTTATGGGGCAGCTTTTGCAGTCATGATTGGCTCCAGGTAACTGGCAAATAAACAGATGTAAGGAAGCTGGATAGAATACAGAGCCAGAGGTATTGTGGGTGTGGCTAATCGGGAGAATTCCCGGGAAGGCGGCCTGGTTTTGGGCTGGTAAAGGAGGTCAGGAAACACAATAACCTTATGTTAATGCTACAGCTTTCTCAGTTGTTCCGACTGTGCGGTGCCCCCCTCCACCTTGACTTTCTTTCGGGGGCATAGATAACTTACAGGGTAAAATATCATACAGTATTTATCTACATTCTCTGCGACACTTTGTGACAAAATGTTTCTGTGTGTGTACTAGTATCAACCATGCACTTCAAATGTTGCCCGTATTGTTTTTTTATGGTATCAGTTTTCCTAATGTCATGGCTATAGCCCCATGTATTTTAGCTCCGATGCTAATCTTCCATAAAAAAGTCAAGCCCCAGGTAAACTTGACTTAGCCCCTCGTCCTTTCAATAGCTAGAAATTCCTCTGCTTAATGTGTGCTCCGCCTGTCACCCGTACTAATACCTGTGTCATATGTGTAATCCTGCCGTGATGTACTGTTGTGTAATTACCCTACCTTGCGTGCCTTATCGTGCTTAGTGTAACTTCCCCGTGTCTGGAGGAGTCTGGCCGAGGTAGCGGAGGCAGCACTGCGTGGCCGCCAGATGGCGCTGCTCACCCAGGAGGAGGCGTGTTGCGGTTTGAAGGCCCGGCCGGCCCAGGAGCGCAGCGAGCTTGCGACACAGCAGGAGGAGGGCGAGCAGCTGCGTGAGTCCCTGGAGCGGTGGCCTTATCAGGCCGTATTAATACTTCTTCTGCGCGCCGACGCCAGGTGCAGTACCACCAATAACCTGGGGTGGCAGTACGGTCACTTTTCGTCATCAGACTATGTGTGTAATTATATACGGTACGGATAGTATTAAAGTAGCATCTGATTTCTTTAAGAATGAATGGTCGGAAGGACTGTATTTTCAGAGGCAAGAGAGAAATTGTTGCGAGCACTACTGTCCCTCTGTGTACAGCGTCTTCAAAATTTAATGTCAGTTTAGGTTTCTAAGAAAGCAGTGTCATGTGTACAAAGTACAGTGAAGCTCTTACATGAAATTCTGAAATGCTTACTTTCATAAGCAACGTTATTTTTCAATACAGCTGCGGTATTTATATACCTTGGTGATAAAATGCGCCGAGAGCGTGGGGTTTACATTTCACTAGAACATTTATATCGTTATAGGAAGCAAAACTTAGCAAGCGGTGCAATTGTAATGACCGCTAATTTTCACTATTATCTGGTATATGTCTAACATCACTCTAAAGTTTACTGCCGCTCCTTTTGAAACAGCTCTGCATGCGCACTCCGAGCCGATCCTGATCATTTCATCCTTTGCTGTTTAAATTACTAATAAATCAATTTCTCACAAACACATCTATTTATTTTGAACTATTTTTCTTCATAAATACAGCAATAATTATTGCAAAAATGCATTTTTCCAGTATCGTGAAAAAATTACGAAATACTAACTCCTACGAATTATCTAACAACATACAATGCATGGGGGAGTAAAGTAATATGTGCCAGAGCGAAGTACCAATACGATGTTTCGTAGTGGGTAGAACATGGAGAATGCTGCAGCAGCATTAAAACTAGCTAATCCATCACTGTGGAAGGAGCAAGCGTACATCATTTCATGTCACTGTCACTACCAAAAATGTAACTTCCGCTACTACGCATGCGTATACGAGATCACATTTTCCGGCGTCTTTATTACGTAAATTTCATCCCTTTGTATTACGCATATGCACCATTGTCATAAACTGACAGATGTTGTATCTCTTGGTTGTTAATAAAATAATAAAAAAAAAAAAATGTGCACCACTGTCAGGCATACGTAGACTCTAGGCTCGCGTAGGCGTATGTGCAGCCTACTACGTGCCTACGTAGCCTACGTGCGTAGGCTCGCTACTGCGCATGTGTACACATTTTGCGGCAGAGCGAATCTCCTGAAATTAAGGAACTCCTAAATTATCTGTAGGAAATGTTATGTATGGCATTTTTTAAATGCATTACATGATTTAGTAATCAATACAATTATTAGAATTAATTAGAAAAGATTTTTGAAACAACAACCGGACTTAAACATTTTTCATAAGGATTTATGCTATTATTTTGCTTCATTGAAATTAATGGTGAAAAAATGCTCTGAGGCTCTGCAGTTTGGTAAAGGAACTTGAGCTTAATAAAAGCCCCTAGGACTTCACCTTTTATTTATGTTCATTCAATATGTCCTAATTTTTGTTACTTTAATCTATTCCCCATTCTTTACTCTTGTATATGTAATCACTTCCAGTTGCTTGTGCAATGTCTGGTACACCTGCTCGAATATGTTTGGAATTATACCATGCAATGTATGTCTGTACAAAACTTCTAAAGTCTAATTCTAAACTTCTAAAGTAAAAGAAGAAAGTTTGGGGAAAAAAACATTTATATTTGTAGTATATCACTGTTTTCCTGAATGTTTGTGTTTTGTAATTTTGCGATGACTTGCTAAACTATGTAATCCATTTTGCTTTGCCGATTGTAATTGCATCTGTGTGCGCGTTTTAGTGGCTGTTGTTAATGAGGCTATTAAGGTAACACGATGCCGTAAACATAGCACGCCTCCTCGCCGAACTCGTAAAAAGTAATGTGTGTGCGTTGTTATAAACTGACAGACGTTGTACCTCTTGGTTGTTAATAAAAAAAAAAGTTACGTGTGGTGCGCATGCGTAGTAGCGGAAGTTACATTTTCGGTAGTGGCAGTCACAACCTCATACAAATTAGTGAAACCGGAAACGAAGGAGCCAACAACCAAGACGGTTTTCTCGCACTGCCTCCTCGTGGACATGACCTTTAGTCCTCCACAAAAACGTAAACTATTTTCGTAACAATAGTCAGTACACTGGTTGCATTGCGTACGCGTCACATTCCGTATGAGTCGCCACGCAAGGCAAGGCAAGGCAAGTTTATTTATATAGCACAATTTCAGGCACAAGGCAATTCAAAGTGCTTTACAAAGACA
>JAAGVU020000188.1:0-18297 GCA_011763525.2 Mormyrus iriodes | reverse complement strand
TGCCTTCAAGAATTCTGACTCTTCTGTCAGCAAAAAGGGTCCTACCCAGTACATATACTGGTTAATAAGTATAGTTACATAAACAGATTTCAATCCTAGCATTCAGAGGTACATAACATTAATACAGTGGATTCAACCCCCCACCCCTTGCTGCTGTCCTCTATAACAGGAATAATAGCTCTTATAGGCAAATCCAGGATCTGATATTAGACACTGGCATCAAAGATTCATGAGCTGCCCCTGGCCAATTCCAGGTATAATAAGCCAGGAAGAGACACTGACTGTTTCCCAATGTTTCATCCCTAGAAAGGTCAACAGAGGTGTTCCATCTCAGATACCACGGGAAAATGAAACCAACAGAAGCAGTTCAAATATTGCATAAGTTTAAAGGATTCAAGACTAATAAATGTTGATGACTTATTCCATATCTTCTTCCATCAGTTCTTACAGATTCAGTCAAAGGTTTGAGAACACCTGCTTAAAATCATAATTATCTGGGCTTTAAACTGCATACATGTGACATCTGCATTTATGGTCACCACGATCAAGTATGGAGTTTTTTGTGTCATGATCTGGGTTTGCTTTGCTGATGAGAGTTGGTAATCTTTATGAAATCCCTGACAATCTCTACCAGCATGAATATCTTAGCACACTTCAAGGCATGTCATTCCATCAGTATTACAGCAGTCCTTCAGTCTTCAAATTGACAACGACACAAAAAGACCTTGTACTTTTTCAAGAACTATCTGGGAAAGAAGGAAGAACTCAAACGAATGACCTGGTCTACCCAGATCTCATTACCAAAAAACCCGAATGGGATGAACCCGATAAAAAGTAAAAACAAAGCAACCAAAAAGCACCCTACATCTCTGGAAACTGGTGCAGGAAAGCCAGAAGACTTGCCAGGTAATTTCCTGCTGAAACTTGTTAACCAAATGCCTTTGTTTGTGAAGCTGTTATCAAAACAAATGGTGGCTTTTTTGAGGAATCCAGGAATTAGAAACTAATTTAAATTCTCTTGAACTCTGCTTATTTACAGTGTACTCCATACGTTTTGTATATTGCAATGGACTTTTTTCATTTTCAAGTATTTAAAGAAAAATACATATTTTATAAAAATGATAAAACCTAGTTTCTAGCATATGTGCACATATTTTGACAGGTAATTAATTACCTCCTGAATCATTTATTCCTTTATTATTTTCAATGACTTTTTAATTTATTCTTTGCAGTGAGGCATGTTGTATTTGTGTATATTTTTCCTCAGTTATATTTTTATTGTAATAACAGAATACATTATTGTTATTTTTAACAAATATACTTCAATTCAGTGAAACTAAACTTTATATTGAACCTCATTCTTTTGTTTTGCTTGAAAGCATTATTAAAATCTCCAGGAAGATTTATCTTTCAACTTTCAACTAATTGCTAAACCTATTTAGTTAGATCACAAGCATCAGCAGCCAACAAATTTCAAAGAAAAAAAAAGACGCGCATTCACATACAAAAATACCACCACAGACAATCAACACACAATGCATACAAAACAGACGCTCGGAATATACAAGTATAACAGATACACTACACATAGGATCTGGGGACTAACGTGCATTTGACCTATAGTTAGCAAGTGTTGAGAAGCTTATAAGCTATCCCCGGTATAACATACCTGTAGCGCACATGTTCCACAGTGTCATGAGTCAGCCTGCTGCTGGGGTTGTGGCTATGTGGGTTACCTGCCATTTGGAGTATTAAAATAGGTAAATTGGAAGATCAGGTCTGGGTCTACACACTAATTCTCAACTAATCACAGTACAACATTAGAATGGGATGCTTTAAGCAAGTCATCTTATGTTTATTGCAAAAATTACTAGTACTAGTACATTTTCAACAGCGGTTCATTATTACAAATTTGGATACAAGCATGTGCAAAGTGCCCAAATAACAAACGATCATAACTGTAATAAGCTAAACCTTTATATACAGCACACAGATATATGTTGTGGGCAGTGTGACAGCCGAATGTAGACTGTGTGTGCAATTCTGTATCACCAGAACCCACAACGGCTGCCATCTCACATCCCTGACACAGATCACTACCCCCTACAAGTCAAATATAGCACTGTGTTTCTAACCAGTCCTCGGAGACCCCTAGACGGTCCACGTTTTTGCTCTCTCCAAATTCCCTGAGAATTGGGAGAGAGCAAAAACATGGACCATCTGGGGCTTCCTGAGGACTGATTTGAGAAACACAGAAATATAGCACTGTGAAACCACTGAGGCACAACCCATATAGATTAGCATTTGGGCTACAGAAACCATGTGTATCTGAATAATATGCATTATAAAGAGTATGCATTTATTAGGTTAAGGAACAATTACATTCACCAAATAAACCTTTCCAACAATGACAAAATGCACAGTTTTGGCTTACTTTTAAATACATGGTCAATTATTTATGTAATTTAGGCTGTTTACACAATAAAGTAATCAAATACTCTATACTTAACCCCCCTTGCTTATAATCATCCCTGGAAATTCTTCAGTTTTCCTGTTTGCCTTTTAGTCTGCTCTCATTCCTGTTACAGTTGATTGTAATTACTAGTGTAGCCTGTTCCTATCAGTGTAACCCATTTCCATCAGTGTAGTCTGTTTCTGTGGCTCCTATGGTATATTATAACTACGGGTGTAGCCTGCCTCTGTAGCTTTAAACCATTTCTGTTTCTATCCATGTAGCCTGTTTTTGATAGTGAAATCTGATCCTGATCCTACCATTGTAACCTTTTCCTGTTAGCATATTCCATTCTATTTAATGCAATCTGTTGCTCTTCCTGTCATTGCGGTCTCTTCATGTCAGTATAGCCTGTAATTACACAAGTAATGTGTTCCTACTTTTCACCTGTACCCATCTCTGTTAGTATATACTGAATTCTAATATAGGATTTTGTTAGCTTATCGAGTTCCTACTCTATATGTAAATTAGCATCTGAATCTACATTATTGTAAATGATCCCCACTGTTTATATGAAGCTGGTTGTTTTCTAAAGGATTTTAGAACCAAACGAATGAGCAGAAGAAATGAAAGCTCACCATACACGCTTCCACATAAATCTTGGAAGAATCCTTTAATTTGTGACTCCGGAAACAATGTGGTCCCTGCATGATCGAGGTATGTCATTCCTGTTTTGGACCAAGACAGAGAATGTCACATGAATATCTTCACATACTGACCAGAGCAGAAGACAACACACTATTTGTATAGGTCTATGAAATCCTGAATCCCCAATTAAGGCTTTAAATTGATATTTCCCATCACAGCTGCAGTTGCTGTGAGGGCAGTTTGTTTGGTACAGGGTTTAATGCATTAATTACTGGAAATAATTACCTACAATTTCAGGTTTCCAGTTTATGTAAGTAACCCCATTTTCTAGTGGATTTTTGTGTGTTTTATTCGGCTACATTTTATGACCCACAAGACATATTTCACAGCATTTCATTTCCCAAAACTATGTGCTACATGTAAATACAGTCAGTCCAGCTACAACGCAACTAATGCACTCCTGCAAACCTTGCATTCACTTAAATCACATACTCAAATACACATATCCAATAGGAAAAATAGGGTTTGGGGAATGCAACTTCAAAACTGGGGCAGCACAGTGGTGCAGTGGTTAGCACTGTTGCTTCGCACCTCTAGGACAAGGGTTCAAGTCTCTACCTAGGTACCATGTGTGTGTTTGTGTGTCGTTGTGGGGTTTCCTCTGGGTACTCTGGTTTCCCCCCCAGTCCAAAAACATGCTGAGGCCGATTGGAGTTGCCAGATTGCCTGTACAGTGAGTACCCTGAGATGGATTGGTGCCCCATCCTGGGTTGTTCCCCGCCTTGCATCTGCAGTCTATGGGTTAGGCTACGGACCCCCCCCCAGTGACCCCAACTGGGATAAGCGGTTACAGAAAATGGATGGATGGACGGACTTCAAACTTACTAACTTGTTGATTGCCGAAAGTAGTGATGGCCAAAATGAGGCTTCATAAACCATTTGCTGTATTTTCTGACTCCACTAGATGGAGGTCTTGGTCTTGGTCATGTTTTGAGCCCTTTTTGGAACATAGAGCACCATCTAGCAGGGTCAGAAAATACAGCAAATGGTTCATGCAGCCTCATTTTGGCCAGAGTTGGAAGGAGTCAGCCACCGTGCTGCAAGACATGCACACAGCATAAATACAATGGATTACAGTATTCGGGTGGGCACTGAAGGCAAGTATGGCTACAGACAGTCTATGAAAAGCAAATATAAGTGAATTTAAAAACGCTGGAGTGGTTTTATATGATAATTTGTCAAACATTTTTAGATTTTTATAATCTAAGACTTTGACCTATGCAATGCTGGATGTACAAAAAGTTTAATTCTTTTAGATTTGAAAACTGGTTTGACTGATTCACTGAAAAGAACCGGTTTAAAAGAACCATTCGTTTACAAATCAGACATCACTGTCATTCATTTGGAAAGCTGCGTTTCTCACTAAAACTACATAGAGTTGTAGTTTTTGTAGTGATTTTCTCTTCAACTGAAAATCACACGAATACGTTTCTTTTTCAATAAATTGAAGAGTCATTGAAAATAACAGGGCCGTTTATGCATTTTAATTGCCTGTGCAAGCACAATTATAAGCTGGGAACAATGTTGGGTTTTCAACCAGTCTTTGCCTGGGTGCCAGTAATTTAATCAGGTAATCACTTCCATTTACAAAACAACATAAAACTGAGCCTAATTTGAGGGCACTGCTTAATAACAAACATTCAGTTCTCTATCCACAGCCTTTTTAGTTACATTCAGTAACATTTTATAAGATAACTGAACGCTAGCATTTTTCAAGTGCCGGTCAGCAGTATCCATTAGAGCAAAAATGTGATTTTTTTAAAGTGAATTTTAAAAAGTGAACAAAACATACTTTATATACCATTTTAGAGTTAATATACTTTTTGATGAACAAATTTCCATTACTTCTTCATGACTTCAAGTTAAATTGAAATTAGCTTGACATCATTACAAACATGTGCCTTGTGTAAATGAACCAGATGATATGATCTTGCATTCATCCTCTGGATATGGATGTACCTTCCATTGCATTTGATTTTACTAAGTATGTTGCTTTTCTCTCCTGTTCAGACACACTATCAAAAAAGCTGCATAGTTGACCACACTAGACTGTCTTTTCTAGCTATCACCAGACAGAAAGTCATTAATTTATTCCTTAGATTTGCATAAACAAGAAACAATAATTGAGTTATAAAAAGTATTTGTGTGTGCCGTTAGAAATGCCCTAATGTGCCATAAGCACGATATACGTGTCACAAAAGGAAGAAATAATGTTAACGAAGTATTCTCAACATGTTATAGAATATGTAAAGCTGAAATATCAGACGTTATAAAAAAATAATAAGATGCCACAAAAATAAAATGCCACGATGCAATTTGCATCTAAATATGTAGGAAGGAAGGTCTTTGGGTGTGTGGCAACTGTTAGCACCAGCGTGGAATTATAAGATAGAAACGACTTTGTACTTTTTGTGAAAGCGTTTATTTTATATATTAAATGTGTTCCTTCCACTAACCACTGAAATGACACCGACTGACTCTCTCGTTGTCACACACACGTCTTTCTTTTTACACTATAAATATATACGATACTCAAAGTTGAACTGTACACATTCTGTATCTAAATGTCTTTGCTAGCTTGTATGCATGGCAGAGATCTTTTTCACAAGCAGCACATTAAGTGTTTATATGCAAAGTGCACTGTGGTGTCTCAAAACATCACAGACAACTGCACACACACACAAATCATGTCTTTCTTTTATACTGTGTGATATATAGACGGTTCGGGAGTCGCGCATCCTCTACCATACTGATGCTGAATGCTCTAGCTCTCTCACACACAGCAGACACTATTACACATTCGAACTGAATTGATAGTACATTTGGCCCGCAGATATTTTCAACTGCTGAATTGTTTTAATTCAGGTCAATATTTAGCTCCAATCTCAGTGACTTCATATCAGGCTGGCCTTGATTAGAAGAGCTAATTAGAAGTGCTCCCCGGACGAAGACCTATCTACTCAAAACAAACTCACACGGACAAGCAGGCACAGGACAGCACATACAACTAGATGGAAACTGTAACTCAAGGTGGCCGAACTGTAATTAAACTGAGTCTGAGAGACCTACGAACAAACACACAGACTATCGCGATCTTCCCGGCGTCTTTCACGTTCATTTTTAAAGGACCCGCTTGCTCTTCCCAGCAGCCCCCGCCCCCTTTGAAGCTGTCCAATAGCGTTATACCGCCGGGGCAGCTGGGAGATGTAGTACATCCACTGCTACAAGAGGACAACGCAGGAACATTCATTTCCGCTTAGTGAGGAGAAAGAAGTATATTTGCCTATCGATTCAGATAAAATGTTTTGTAATACTTCGAGACTTATGGCCAAGACCAAGGCAAGATCGCGACAAAATAGGCTCAAGATAGAGGTCAGGTCGAGCAGTCACGAGATCAGAACGCCGGATCTCAAGAACTACAACTCTGGTTTTCTGCCCCAATGGCCTTACACGGGAAGTATAATCAAGATACTGCTCGAGAGAGATGGCGTTTTACTATAAATGTTGATTTAAAAAAAAGTTCTCAAAAATCCTATGACTTCTCCAGAACTTTCTGATATTGAGTTTCCAACATTTCTCAATTTTCGTGACCGTACGAACCCCACGCACAAGCACAGATAAATTAGAATGCTTCACTTTACTAACCCCCTCTTCTTGTCCATGGCTTGGTGGGGGCGACAGCGACGTGGCGGCACAACACTGGCAGCTAACATGCAGCCGGAGGTTAAGGGCCTTGCTCAGTGGCTTATCTTGATTTGTCTGCCGAGGCTGGGGCTTGAACCAGTGATCTTCTGATTGATCAGTGGCACATACTTAGTCCGCTGAGCCACTCACCGAGCCCCCATTTAATGCAGTAGTTTTGTCATTTTTACATATACAAAATTATTGTAATAAATTGATTTATTATATCAATTAGTTTCAAGTTAAAATATTCAACGGCCCCAGACTAAATATTCACGCTTTTTTTAGTTACGAATAACGCCAATTTAAAGGTAAATTATATTGGCGTACTGGTCACTATAAGTGCACTGGGGGCTGGGTCTTTCCATTTTAATTTAACAAATGGCCTTTGCTTCACTGTTTTGCCATAATATTGTATGAAGCCGTATGATGAAAGCATATATACTATATCTGTGTAACAACATAGGACAGTGTGGTATTGAGGGGCACAACTTAATAACTGAAACACAAAGGTCTATTTATTTGAGTGGGGAGGTGAATGAATCTAAACTGAATATTGGGGGTACAGGTGCCCCCCACGTGCCCCCCGCTTCTTCTGCCCCTAAGTGGCAGAGGAAAGGAAGGCGAAAAAAACCAAAGTCCTACCAAAATCATATAAAATCGGGGCAGCATATTTTCATTGGGGAACAAATGAAATTTATACAAAATAGCTCTGCCGGTGGGCTCGGTCCGATGTGCCCCGCCCGTATGGACCCGGATCTAGAGCGCCACTAAGTCATTTTCGCCATATAAAAATCATAGAAGATCGAAGCAACAGCGAAGTTGTCTAGAATAAAGAGGGTGAGGAGGTGGTTGTCACCGAAGGTACACCTAAGCAGACAGACAGAGAGATATTTGGGATCTTTAAAACCCGTATAAAATCGGGGTAGCATAATTTAGGTGCGGTCGTTGCGGGAAATTAAGAGCGCTTTTCAAAGGTCTGCAGCTCCTTTCATAAGTTGCGCACTTTATTAAAGCAACAGTACGAAAGAACACGCGAGTCATCCAGAAAGAGAACAACAGCATAGGAAGACAGTTATTGTGGATATCGTGAAGGGGTCACAACTTAATAATTTAAATACGAAAGGCTATTTTTGGGCAGTTGGGGTGATTAATCTGAATTAAATACCGAGGGGTACACGTCTTCCCGCTTCCTACGCCCCCATATCAGTGTATATTAGCGTATTTTATAAGTTCAAAGAAAAATCAATAAGGTGATCCATTACCATTGGATCTGTCTGGATGCGTGGCACAGCAGCGGATGAGTGCACAACATAAAAGTCACAATAGGATTGCTAGGGGAGGCAAAATTGTAAATAATTTTCAAGCCTCGTCCCTTTACGGGCTCCGTATGAATTACACATGTACCTAAAGAGCTCAGAAATGATTTTTATTTTTAAAAACACCTCAGAATGTTATGAGTAGTAACCTTTTCACTATTACAGCTGCATCTGCAGACCTCGGTGTACCTTTAATTCTGGAGAACTCTGCTTGCACCATGTCCTCGAAGTCGCCTCCATAGCCGTAATGATCCCAAGACTCTTTAAAACTCTCAAAACTGCTAAAATCATCTAAATTCATTTCATATCCCTCCGTCTGGTCTCTTACAGAATTTCTTAAAATGCAAGGGCGAAGGCGAACGCTTTGCAGAATCACGGCTCAGCACAAACAGAAACTTAGAAACAAAACGCAAAAAATCGCCATTACTGTAAAGGCCAAAGTCCTCGGCTTAACTTTTCCGCAAAGCAGCGTAAATAATTTAGGGGCGGGCTGGAAGCGAAAACGACTTTACTGGCTCGGTTTGAGGAATAAATTCTACATTACTATCTACATTCTACGCTACTACAGTTGCACCATCCATATTTATCATAGGCTAAGATAAAATATATGTCTTGGAATTACTGTTTCTCTTTCACTGAATTAAAAAAATGAAAGACGTGCTACAAATCGTGTTGCTGCTTCTTACAATTACAAGTTTGGTCAACAAGTGTTTTATATCAGAATCCGAAGCTACGGTGTTTTTTTTTTTCTATTATTATCCTTTTTATTACATTATTACTTTTCCACCTACTACTACCACTAAGTCTGGGACACAATAGTCCTGTAGTATTTCTTGGTGAATAAATGTAGCGTCAGTTGACTGAAACTACATAAACAGTAAAGCGACCACCGGCGGTTGGCGGTATTTTTGTGGGTTTTATCGTGTTGTTAGATAACAGAAGGTTCTCGATTTCTCTGAGAGGATAAAAGCCTATCATTACTTTGCTTACATGCAGGTAGCTTCAGTGTCCGGTTTCTTAGTTTTGCACAGTTTTGTCGACCAAGTTTGGTTAAAAAAAAATTAGGGTCTCGTATTTTGTTAAACATACGCGCACAGCGGAAAGCATACTCTTACCGTGTCTAAGTGACGTGCAGTGAGGTTCATGGCTCAGACACGGACTTCTTCAGAGTCAGATTTACAAATATATGAACCCAAAAGAGTATTGATTAAGGTCTTTTAAAATTTCTCCGTGCTCCTTTCTCTTAATATTGTGGGTGTCAATATTTAATTTCCGCTGTTCTTCGAAGGCCAAATCGATCCTTGCGGTTCCAAAGGTTTTTAAAGCAATCTGGCTTTGAATGTGAGCAGTCAATCTTTCATGTTTGCTGAGGCTTCTTAGTAAAATTTTCATGTTACAATATCATGTCAGTCCAGGCATTGTCACAAGTTGAGAAGAAAAGGCATGGAAAACGGTAAATGCGGTTTTTTCTTTCCTAATTATCTTTTGGCCCTTAGTATGACGCAAACCTTTTTGCTCCGGCGTTGGTCATCCGTTATTTATCACTACCTGTTTTGACTGATTTGTTTTGAAAAATGTTTTAGATTTAGCAAACATTATTTTGGCGGCACGCAGCAATTGCACGTACTGTATTAATCCAGCGTGTGAGTGATAGCGAGGTGAGGCTCGTCGCTGCCGCACCTCGCCTTTCTCTCCTGTATTTGAACAGGGAATGCGCAAATTCAGAAATTTTGACTATAAAAAAAATCAAAATCATTGGAGTCATACAGAAAACACTTCTATAGCACTGATCAGTGGACACATTAAGTTTTCATTATTAGTTTTTTTACTTTTCATGATGACAGGTGAGGCTCTTCCTCATTTGCCTCCCCTGACCGCATGTCCCTGCTGTGTCTCATTTTCTGATTTCAATCTCTTGAAATACAATCTAACTTTTCCTTGACTGCTTAGCGAAACAGAAACTACACCTCCCGTCAGCCACCCGCTTTCGGGTCCTTTGTGCCATTGAGCTATCCTGTCAGTGCGCCAGATGAAACCGGTAAAACGAAAACTATTCGAAACGCCGTATTTTACATTACTGCTTTTGAGCTGTACACATTAACAGTGAATGTGATCTTTAAGTCTGCGGTTGTGTTTAGTAGAGTTTATGGTGCGGGTGTATTTATTCTGCACTGATGTTGCACTGGTGTTACAATAAAACTAGTGATCGAACCAACCCCCAGTATCAATACTTGGCTACTCAAACGTTGCTCATCCGGTATCGATTGCCATTTAAAAGTACCAATCACAAGTGTTCTCCTCGAAGGTGGTCGTGATCCTTACTCAAAATCCTAAAATTACCGTTCACATTTTCCACCCTTTACACAGCGCATAGATAACCACAGCAACATACCCAGCAAGAATCCCAAAAGCCAACGAAAAATGGGTAAAAATGATGTTATATTTTTCTAAGAACTGTAACTTGTATTAACGTGATTAAATCTATCTATATACTTTAATATTTATCATTTTACACAAATCTAATGCTATCCAGCTCGTATAATAAGATGTGCTTTTTAAAAGTATGCACTAACCGTAATCAATAACAATCATTTAAAAATATTACTGACATTACCATGTTTAAAAATCTTATAAGTACTCAGAACTATTAAAACACTCCCTGCTACATGGTTTCAATCAGCCTGGTCTGAATAGTTCTACACAGGCCTGGGCAATTTGTTTCTGTGGAGGGCCTAATCTGAGCTTCTCCATATCAGTAGGGGCCTGTCAGTCCCATGAAAGTTATAAAAAATAGACTTGTTAAATTTTACTTTTATCTTTTTTGAAAATGCATGCAGATACCAACAGAACTGGTACATTTTTCATGTTTAACCAGCACTGGTCCTATCCTTAGGCAAGCATTACTGCCGGTGCCCCTGTCCAAAGCAAAATGAAATTGGCTGGCAAGTTATGCCCCCTCAGAAGTTGCCGGCTGCCTACGTTGTCTATGGGATTGACTGGCCCTGTGTTTAACTTATATTTAAACTTACATTAAACCCTTGAGCCAGTACAAATAACTCTGTGGGCTGGATATGGTTCAGCCTACTGCTTTGGGCTTATTAATAATAGAAATGAGCCATGCTTCCACTAACCTAACAAATACAGTTGTTGGTCTTCCAAATACATTGTTTAATATTAGCAGCCACATAAAAATAATAACATTAGAAACCAAATCCAATCTATATATTAACCTACATCGCAGTCTGAGACTTGACCTACAGAACATACTTTCGGCTGGTCAGTGAAGTAGAATTTAAGACAAAAACAAAACCCACTAATGTATACTAGATCCTATTCCCACTAAATAATTATTGTGAGTACTCATAGGAGAATATACTGTAATATACAGGATGTACTGTAATTGTTCTTAACAATTATAGACCTGTCTAAAATGTTCCCTTTAAAATCATTGATAAAATATAGTGCTCACCCAACAACTAACATACTTGCCCACTAATAATGTGCTTAAAAGTTTCAGTCTGAATTTTGCTAAAGCCACAGCACTGAAACAACTTTGATGAGAGTTGTAAATGATTTCGTGTTCTCCTCAGGGAACACATCAGTACTTATTCTCTTAGATCTCACTCAGTCTTTTGACATTTTCGGCCAGTCGAGTGAGGTTGGTATACACAGAACCTTCCTTAAGTGGTTTGCTTCCTATTTAAACAATCTTCATCAGTAAGTTAAGATATATAACAGCAATGTGTCATCAGTATTGCTGGTGAAATTTGGAGTCCCACAGGGAGCAGTTCTCATTTTTTTATTCTTTGCTCATTCTCTACATGCTAGAAGGATATGAAATGCTGCATATATGCGTATATATGCTTACTGACACACAAATATACCTCTCAGCTGTATCAAATGTCTATATATTCATAACTGCCCTTTAAAACTGGTTGAGTGATTATTAATTTTATAAGTGTCTTCATTTTTAGATGTTGCCATGTTTTTCTTTACCTTAGTGATATGATTAAGTATGTCCCATGTAGATCACTGAGATCACTGGGTACCATCCTTGTCAGATTATACCATTCAATAGTGCTGCGTTATATTGTATTATTGCATTATTATAATGCTCTACTCTTAGAGAGTACAAATCACATATCATTTTCCTTATAGCAAATCTAAAATGCAGCAGAAAGAATTATAATTGGAATGAGTGAATGTGACCCTTCACTGGCCTCTGGTTAAAGACAAACTTTAAAATTCTCCTGCTTACTTACAAGGCACTGCTTGTCTAGCTGACCTGATGCAATCCAGAATGTACTCTGAGGGCACAGAATGCAGGCCTTCTTGCAATTTCTCACAAAATCAGCCACAGGACTCTACCAGCATATGGCATCCCCTTGGTTTCTGTATTTAAATTCTGAAATACTTAAGATATATTACGCTAGCCTACAAGTTAGCCTTTAGCTTAACAAGATTGGTAGTGCAGCTTTACATGTCACCATTGTGACTCTTTACTTTTGTTAGTCAAATATCAGCATGATATTCAGTTTCCCCATATGTCAGTTTCCCCTCCACACAGCCGGATACATGCTATACCCTGGGCAGACATTAGGTGAATTCATGCCATGGATACTACAGACCACAAGCAAAGCTGCTGTTCAGTAGAGGAAGCCTGGATGCAGAAGAGCTTAGCTGACCCACAGAGGGCATGAAAGAAGATAGCCCTACACAAAACACACACTCTCTGGCATGTTTATTGTTGGCATACCCAGGGGGATGAGCTGACCTTGGAACCCAAGAGGTGTTTTTCTCCATTCGCTATTAATTAATATTTTTCCTTCAACCAATCAAATTATGATTTAAACACTGTGTGCTGTGTTTATTCATGTATTATCCTAAATTTAATTGGAGATCAGAAATAAGTGTGAAGAAGAAGAAAAAATTGGGGTACTCAGGAAGGGGCAAATGCTTTGTCATAGCACTGTACACTATTGTTACCCTATTTATGACCCCAAACTGTGATATATCAGTAAGTGCCACTGTTGTTTGATTCTTTATTCATGTTGGAAAGAATGCCATTCAAAACTAAATTTATTTGACGGTGAATTATTACCTCACAGTACAGGGCTTGTGTTTTATCAGTGTATAGAGACATAATTATCAGTCATCTAACTCTTTACTTCCTTAAAGTAGTTTACCAGGGCATTTACGTATATCTGGGCATTTGATCCAGTTGAGTCTTATAATTGTGTGTCATCAGCATAAAAATGAAAGTTAATTTCATGCTTGTATATTGCCCTTCCTAGAGGCAGCATATAGAATGAGAACAATAAAAGGTAGATTTCCACATACTGTTTTTTTACTTGTTTGTGATATTTCCTACAATTATATAAAGATTTAACTATGTAGAAAATAACGTACTGACCCTGTAATGCCCTTAAGCCAGGCAAGATGCTGCATAATTTATCATTACTTAAACATTTACAATTCATCACTGATCACCAAATAAATCTTTAAATATTTCAAAATTCTATTAATAATAATGCATCCACTAAGTTCCTGTAAACATTTATGCAGTTCTATGTTGCAGTGAGTCTAGAGCCTATCCCAAACAGCTCTAGGGCATAAAGTGTTTATAATACAGAAATTATATATTTAAATAATTTGTTCAGCGATTGTAACTGTGGATTTAGTTAAGCTATAGTATGGTAATAATTTGCTTAAAGCATTTGTGGTGTTCGTGGTTCAAGGTTATTTCAAGTGTTCTTCATATAAACAGTTTGGGTGTAATTATGATTCACGTTCAGACAAATCCTTCCATGTTGGGGATATAATTTTAAAAAAGCAAAAGGCTGAATTAAAACAATCTTTGAAATTGAAGTCAGCTGGTTTTTCTCTTGTTACAATTCTGAAACCTAGAATAACTAAATTAATAAACACAAATGATAGGTTGATAAATCAAAGCCTTAGTACTCACAAAATACAGTGAAGTCATTTTAACCCTACTGCATATCTTTGGACTGAGGAGGAAACCAGCATAGCACAGGGAGAACATGCAAACTCCACACACACACAGTGGGGGTGTGAGGTGACAGTGCATCCCACTGAGGTACCATGTCACCTGCACAATTATTTCTTGTAGGTGTCAAAAGAGATCATGTTTGCTGTAAAAGAAATAGTTAATATATAATCATAGGTCCCTGTTTTGTAAGCTTTGCATCCTGAGATATGCTCCCGGTTCAACACAACCCTGTAGTAGTTAAGCCGTTGTATTCGGTATATAGACTACATTTAATAGAACTATATCCAACATAATCCTTTATTTATGACTGTCTGTTTATCTAGGAGGGCTCATGTCTGTCTTCGACCATCAAATAAGGGAATTCCTTTTGAATAGCGCTGATGTGTATGCGACCTACCTACACGTGGCGTTGTAACGGGCTCGCCACTGCGCTAGTTTCCGCGCTTGCCCCCGCGCACTGAAGGTAGCTGACAGGTGCGGCGCTCTCAGACAGGCTCCTCCTGACGTCACCGCGGAGAGCAGCGAGCGGAGCGGGGAGAGAAAGCGCGGAGGGTCGGCCAAGGAAGGCGAAGCTCGCCGCGCAAAGCAGTCTGCTGGAGAATTTACCAGGCATCTTACCTGAAGACGAAGTGACCTCATTGGAATATTTTCTCATCCCATTAGCCGTAAAAGATAGGTTTTTTCCTAGATATGTCCCTTTTTTTATTCACACGTAGGATCATTAACCAGAACATGTTTTTTCTGCTGAATGACTAGCCCCTTTTTATTTTGGTTTTCCCGTTCCCTCCACCCCGCTTTCCAAACCCTTGTCTGTGTTTAACAATTTCACACCTTCGCTCTTCCTCTGATCCCACCCAACATTCCCTGTTAAAGGTGAGTTTTTGTCTTTTCATCACTTTTTTTTCCTTGTGTGTGCGTGCACGGCTGCTTGACAGGGTGTTTATTGCTGAATCCCGGTCATGTTCAGCAAGCTCTCCCCCCTCTCCGCGCTGCCAGCTTCCGTCTTCATCCCGACCTTATCCATTCATCCTGCGGGA
Source organism: Mormyrus iriodes (assembly GCA_011763525.2). Classification (NCBI taxonomy): domain Eukaryota; kingdom Metazoa; phylum Chordata; class Actinopteri; order Osteoglossiformes; family Mormyridae; genus Mormyrus; species Mormyrus iriodes. The sequence continues at coordinate 3,090 of JAAGVU020000188.1, read as the reverse complement.
AAACTCCTCCGGAGTGACCGTACCTCCGCCGCTTCGGGGCTGCATGCTTTCAGTCTCTAAAGCCATGTTTGGGTGCCTCGAAACGGACGTTTCTCCGTGTCTTGTTTTCCAGCTCGATTGAGTATTTTTCGTGTGCTGCGACGAGTAACAGAAGGCAAGTTAAAGGGCGCTGATAGCAGCCAGGAAGAAACTGATAAACACGCACCACATGAAGACGAGTGGTCGCTAAAAATATCGGGGATTTGTGTTTTTTTCCGTAACATGTATTTTTATGTCAAGTTGTAACTTAAAACATAAACCAACACGCTATTTGTTTTTTTTTTTTTTACAAATCGTTATAACCACAAATAAAACACCAAAACATATGACGTGTTCACGGCGTGTTTTTACATATAAATTGCCTATTTGCTTTATTCAAAGAAAAACTTGCATGCAAATTTAGATTATTTTTTTATTTTATAAACCATTCATCTGCAATTTCAATTGTATAAACCATCTGCAATATAATGATTTATTAAATACATATAAATGAATATTTAAAATGATTTTCTTTGCATGAGAAATGCGGAGACAGGCTCATTTTTGGGTACGTTACGAAGAAATGGTTTAACTGAATTAGCGCTTTATCTTATGGATATATGTTAGTGCAAAGCTGTGTCTCTTGGGTGGCTGGGTCGCTCACCTGTATATCGCCACACTGTGATGGTGAGTTCAAAAAGAGGTCACCAATCGTTTTAGGGAAGTCTGTTGGGATTGGCTTGTACTTTAAGCAAAGGTGCAAAGACTACATTGCTGTTATGTGTGGGTGCTTGGGAAGAATGTGGTTATGATCTATTATTTTCTGGCTTAATGGTGTGAATCTACCCTAGCTGGGACAATGAGAATAGTTGTTTTTTTCTATATTATTATTATTACTAGTATTTCTATAATTGTTTTAGAATAACAATATTATTTTTATTTACACTCTGTGTTTTATAGGGCAATACAAATAGTAATTATATTGAAAATGAACACAATTTCTAAGTAGTAGAAATAAGACTAATCGAGGCGAAGCAGAGATATTATTCCATTAAATCATTTTTTTGGAAAGGTGAGTACTATGTCATGATAATGCCTGATAGTTTGTTAGTCTGACCCCATGCTGAGTACACAGCTGCCACATCAACAACACAGTAGCATAAAAATTGTATCACTGGTTCATTATGCAGTTCACTATGCCCGGTTAAGTTTAAAACCAGGGTGATTCAGCGTTCGATTACAGGGGTGAGGGGACAGTGCAGAGTACGAGTCATCTTGGCTTTCATAGCGACTGAGTGACATCTGAGACTGAGTGGCTGCAGTGACCGTCACAGACTGACCTCTTCAGCAAGTGCATCCTGAAGGAGACGCTAGCAGCTTCCCAGCAAAGAATGGTTTTTATTTCCTGTAAACCGGCCTTTATCACCAATGTTGCTTCTAGCCGGAGGTTCTCCTGTCATTCAGAAAAAAGACTGTAGAGAAGGAGAAGCAACAGGAAAGTTGGGATTAGGTTATCTGGTAGGGCTTCCCCTGAATATTAACTAAGACTGTTACATAATTTGTAGTGCATCATTTTAATGAGCAGAGTATTTATCTTCTATATAGGTTATGCAGTTTTTGAGGTCATTCCAGACCCTTGTTTACTGATTCCACCTGGAAGGTGCAGAGTTCCCTGTCACAGAGGGGCACAGCGTGTTAGACCTTGTGTGCTCTGGGTGTTGCCTGGTTGCCCATGCTACCTGCACGCCTGTTGTTACTTGACTTGTGTCATTGTATTATCTTGACTTGTGTGTTGTCTGGAAGCACACCTAAGGAAACAGCTGTACAGGGCCATACTGGACATGCACACAACTCAATAGCTGCCTTACCATCCAGGGACTATATGGATGACAATGAATGGTGTAGTTCTGAGGGATGGCTTAGCATTAAAATTGTTTGAAATTAATTGTAATAGAATTGCAGCAGTTATTATTAAATGTAGCGAGCCTACCAGTCCTGAATACTAACTCACAAGTAAATGCTGGGTGCCATAGTGAGTAGCAGTGTTGCCTCATTCCTCTAGGGCTGGGGGTTCAGGACCTTCTCTGTTAGTGTGGACTTTGCATGTTCTTCTTGTGATGTTTGGGTACTCAGGTTACCTCCCACACTCCAGAAGCATGTGGTTAACTGAGCTGATGTATCTATATTTTATTACATTTAATAATTATTTAGCAGACCCTATTATCCAAAGCGACATCCATTTAAGAAAGCAGGGTCAGCTAGTCCCTGGATTAAGGGCCTTGCTCCAGAGCCCAGCAGTGAAATCACACTGTCAAGCCCACGATTTGTACCAGTGACTTCCCGATCATGGGCACATTGTCCTAACTGACTGAGACATACACTGCTCCCCATATTACCCATAGTGTGTGATTGTGTGTTCCCTGTAATAGACTGGTGCTTCCTAGGATAAGCTCCAGGGTCAGCATGATCCTGTGTGGTTTACATGTATAAATAATGAATGTTTTAAAATGTATTTATGGTAGCGTGTTAAGGTTCAGTACACAGTTGGCTTTGCAATACCATCAAATCTGATGCTGTTCCAGAGGTAACTGGAAATGCGGGTTTTCCTGACGACTGTTGCCTTGAGGTTTAGAGAGAGATTTTTGTATGAAGATGGAGTGACTGTGAAGGTTGCTGCAGAAATTACTTGTTAATTGTGGAAGCTAACACTCATAAAAGGCTCTGCTATAAGTTACTGCTACTTCTAATAAGAACACAAATTTGTGCACTGCTTTCTCTAATAAGAAGAAAATTTTGTGTACAGGTATGCATTCTCCTTGTTGAGCTTCTTATAAGTATGTAGTAATGAATACTCTGCTCTGGCATATACAATGCATGCACCGAAGTAGGAGAGAGTTTGATATTGTGGAATACAACTTAGTAATGTAAATACAAAGGCCTTATTATTGGGAGGGAGGGGGTGAATGAATCCAAAGGTGCACATCCTCACAGTTCCTGGTTCAAAAACTGAGATATTGACCTAATACTTTCCATCCATCCATCCATTTTCTGCCGCTTATCCGGGGTCGGGTC
>JAAGVU020000187.1:0-18341 GCA_011763525.2 Mormyrus iriodes | reverse complement strand
TCAGACCCCTCCATGATTTCTAAGTGGGAGAACTTGCAAAATCGCAGGGTGTTCAAATACTTATGTTCCTCACTGTAAGAGCCCTCCCCCAGAATGTTTTTGAAATGCATGTCACACGAGATCTTCTACCATACAAACTCCTTCCTCCTGTGACATATTAATCAGATGGCTGATGACACATTGCTGAGTTTCAAGTTAACCTTTACCACGGCAGCAAGTGTTTAGACCAATGAAACACATTTACAGATGTTTTAACAGGTGTGTTTTTCAGTTATTTCAAGGTTTATTAATTATCATTAAAAATAGTTCACACTTAGCTTGGTATTATAACCAACATGTTTTGCTAGATTGTTAATGTATATTTACCTTTATATAGCTATGTTTGGGGATGGTATGGTGGTGCAGTGGTTAGTACTGTCACATCACACCTCTGGGACCAGGTTTCAAGTCTCTACCAGGCTTTTGTGTGTGGAGTTAGCATGTTCTCCCTGTGTCATCATGGGGTATCCTACAGTTTCCCTCCACCATCCAAAAACATGCTAAGGCTAATTGGAGTTACAAAATTGCCTGTGTGAGTTTATGGCCCTGTTCCTTGCCATGCACCCATAGGCTTTGGACCCCCCAAGACCTTGAATAGGTACAAGTGGTTTCAGAAGATGGATGGATGGAGATATGTTTTATCGGGAAGTTTCTAGTATGAATTTCACCAAAAGCAGAGGGCTAAAGTGTTGCCAGTTCAAGGAGCTACTGAGTGAGTGAGAGTACGAAGATCTGGTTTATCATTGTGAGGTGTGATAGCTGAGTTGCACATATATGCTCTCTTGGTTTGAGGGAAGAGGGAAGAAGTAAAACAATTTATGATTGTGAAGGGAAAATGGAACTCAGTGATAGCAAGTGGCTGTGTGATTCGGCCTTCATGATGGACATTACCAAGTACCTCTCGGCGCTGAACGTCAGTCTCCAAGGTCCCAACCAGCTTCTCAGCTCTCTGCTGTCAAAGTGAAATCATTTGAAGTGAAATTAAAACTGTGGCAAATGTTACTCTGTATTTTCCTACACTGCAAGAACACAAGCCTGCTATGACATCTGAACATGCTGGTGAGTGTGTCAAACCCCTTCAGGCTTTTGGTGAGAGGTTTTAGCATATGAAAAGTTAACAAAAGGAAATGAACATATTTAGTATATTGTTCAATATGAAACCCGCTGATGTGCCTGACAACCTGCAACACAAAATCAGTGAGCTGCAAAGCAACATGGATCTCAGGTACAGCAACCTCCCTCTACTTGAGTTCAACAAACTATATGCGTGTCCTGAGGCTTTTCCCATTCCGCGGAGATATACACTGAAATTTGCATCTCTGTTTGGGATAACCTATTGCTGTGAGCTGTTCTTTTCTAAAAGACTCAATTCTGCTCAAAACTCATTGACCCAAACCAGGATAAGCAGCAGCAAGTAGCATTATCATCACAACCATGACATTAGATGCCTCGCCAAAGAGAAGCAGCCCCAGCCATCGCATTAGAGTGGTTAGTGTGATGCAGGTGTTCAGTAATTTAGTACGGCCCTCCAAGGACCAAGGACCCTGAAATGGCTCTTGTTAGGAAAAAGGTTCCCCACCCCTTGCCTAAGCCAAATGTCCTGAAATTTGAGTGATTTTATTTTATTTTTAATCAGGGCCCGCGTCTCACTTATGTGGGTATTGGGCTGGTCTGGGTAGATACCAAGCACCTCCATGAACTGATCTAAACCACTGCTCTCTCTGCCTGGTTCTGCCTCTATATCCCCGTTAGTCTCCAGAAAATAAACAAAACACACACTATTGAAATAATTGCATCTTTTCACCAGTGACTACAGTTACGTGGAGGACAATACTCTGCTCTTAACGTAGGAGTATTACTATCCATGTAACTGCAGGCAGACAGAGGCTTAGCCCAATGAGCCCCACTCTGCCCTCTAAAGTGTTTGCAACAGAAGTGGGATTCAAACCCACACCTCCATTCAGAAACCAGAACACTCACTGTGCAAATAAAGGTGATTATCCTTAAGTCTTGCACCTTAGACCACACAGCCATCCTGACACTTACTGCCTATGTGTTCTACCAAGTTGTATTATAGTTCACATTCCAATTTCTCACCTGATTATCTGTATCTCCAAAGCACAAATGCTTTCAGCTTGCCGCTCCCTCTCTGTCTCTGTGCTACGAGCAGGGGAATAGCTCGATATTATGAGCCCCCTGACAAAATGTCATCTTGGGGCCCCCGAGCCCCTTACATTATATAATTTTATATATTCGAGGGCCCCCGTAAAGAGCTGGGCCCCCTGAATGTCAGGATATCTATGCCCCTCCGGCACCCTAGGCTGGCAACGTTGTGACCAGGCACCATTATTTTACCAGAAAAACTTTTTTGATAACTTTTGGTATCATCTTCAAATTCATTTTGATGATACAAGGTCATGTGAAGTAGGGTTGGGCTGATGGAAGATGCCATCATCCATTGCCAATGGACAACAGACGTCACAATGTTGAGTCAGCATCGCAATCCCTCCCACACACACCGACAATTCCAGTGTCTCTGCTAGGCACACATGTAAAAATAATTTTTATATCTACCTGGTTTGCACATGCCTCAGTAAATCAGGGGGCGAGTCTTTATTTGTATCAGAAAACTGAGAATTAAAACTGACCTACAGAGCGAACTCTCCCGTTCTCTACTTAAACAAATAATTCCTAATCATTGTAACATCCTGCCTGTTATAATCCAAATTTTTCACACTGCATTTGAGCGGCTCTAGTTTAGGCTAACTTCCTGGCCAGACTTCAGCGACTTCAAATAATTAATAACTTTTTTTCTGATTTGTTATTAATAGCCATAAAAGACAAATAAAATGTTGCTATAAACTGCATTAAAATAATGAAGTTGTTCCCAATCACACATTTATTAGACACAACAGAAGAACAGCACACTTTATAGACTAACAATTGGAATTTCCATTTTATATTCAAAAGATGTCAATTAACACAATTTCAACAGTCAAGATTTTACTATGACAAAAATGCATAATGAATTTTGTAATTTTACTAGATGTTAAACAAATGAAACAAAACAACAAAAACAACAAAATTAAATCCATCCATCCATCCACCCATCATCTGCCGCTTATCCAGGGATACCCAGATCTCCTTCTCCCCAACCACCTCCTCTATCTCCTTCGGGGGAATACCAAGGTGTTTCCAAGTCAGCCAAGAGATATAATCTCTCCAGCATGTCCTGGGTCTGCTCCGGGGTCTCCTCCTAGTTGGACATGCCGGAAGCACCTCCCCAGGGAGGTGTCCAAGAGGCATCCTAGATAGGTGCCTGAACCACTGCAGCTGGTTCCTTTCCCACTAAAGAGGTTACATTCCTATAGCCAGGCTTGATTAAATTGGTTAAATTAAACTACAGGCTACACCTTTGAGTACAGAAGAGCATTACCATATGCACTCAAAATAAGTTAAAGTACTGAAGGACGCGGCTGGAGACTCACAGCAGGTTATACGGCTGTAAAGTGAGGAATGACTGAGTGAATGGTGAGTAGGGGGAGAATGGGCTGTGAATGAACTCAAAGGTACAAAAAATAGAAATAGTACTAAATTAATAATAAGTAATGAATTTATGAATAGTGATTTTAAAAGTGTAAAAGAAACTATATAAAAATGTATAGTAGCTTTACAAGACAACCCAAATCTCCCTCCTCATGTAATCGTCTATCGGAATGTTTCACTGTAGACATTGTCATATACCAATTAGGCAGGCGTCACCCAACCCTAATGAAGGACAGATAGCTGTCATGATCTGCCTTCATCACGCCCCCGTTTGGCCAGCAGAGGGTGCTGGCCGTCCTGTCACCTATTTGTCTCAGTCTGCTGTGACCATCCCCCATACCTGCCTTTTGTTAGTCCTTCATTAATTGTGTATATATGTGCTTGCCCTCACTGTGTTCCCCAGCTCAGTCACTGTTACTGTTACTGTTATTTGGTGTCTTCCTGGTTTCCAGTCTGGTTTCTGGATTCAATTCTGGTTTTACACCTAAGAATTCTACCATTGACGCATCTTGGCACTGAGGGTTTTTATTTTAGGTCATTTTAGGTCATTTTTATTACGAAATTTGGACCGATACAAATGATAAATTTAAAACTGATCTTACTAATTGCGTTAGCGCTGTACTGTGGGCTTCCAGTGGGCCGACCTGATGTGAACCCACCCCGCCCCCTCCCCATCTTGTACTTCTAACTGGTAGCTTGTCTAGCTGACAAACGTGAATCAGGGTTAATTGACCCATACGGTGGCATGATATCATTCACATGACGGCAAATGAGCGATAGAGAACCGATCGCACAAATGTCACAACCTATTTTTTTTTGTGTGGGTGCCACATGTCCATATCACCCATACATATGTCCACCAGTGCAATAGGGTCACTTCAAATTCTGAAAAGGTCAAACGCTTTCTCCCAAAAGGGGGAAAGGGGTGGGCCAACCTTGGCTACAAATTGAGTTATTGTCTCTGAGAAACTACTGGCAAGACGCCCTATGTTAAATCATATTATATACAAATCATACATAGACAGAGACACAAAACTATTCACAGGACACATAAACATTTGAACAAAGTAAAATATCAGGCTTAAGGCCATTTCACACCGAATGCGACATGAAAAAACAACATGAACTTGCGAATTATTCAAATGTGACTTTGATGGATCAAATACTTTTACACCGAAAATGATACAAAATTTTCGCAACTGATGGTGAAAAGTTTGCATACCAAAAGAAATTGTACCTGAAAGTGTCCACATTAGAGCATTTAAGTCCTTTGTTCCATTGGTTTTGGACCCTGTTTCAAAAGAAGTCATATCAATTTCATATGTAATATAGAAATAAACATAATTAAATATACATAATAACCAAAACACTTCTACAAAATGATCTATGGTATCTGTAAGGCTAAAGAATATTTTTTGTTCAGAACAATAAGCTCTAGAGAGAGATAATTAAGAATTGGGAGCGGATAAACGTTTTTGTTTGTTTCATTTTCTAACAAAGTATGTACATAGTATTACTGAGACGTCCCAAATATGTGGTAACAATAAGACAGCCGAAGCGTCATAATAAATTAATACGACTCGAAAGCCAAATGGAGTTCTGTTGGTAAGCCTCGGTAAATGAGTCCCCCTACAGGCGCAATCGCTCATTGCATTCGGCTGCGCAGCATTTAAGGTGGACCGGAAAACCCGAAAAATCCATAAGGTAAATGGGAAAGGAGCAAACTTCAGCCTCGTAACTAGTGACAAGCCCTCGTAGCAGTGAGAATGAGTTTTAATTGTTTCTTCTTCTAAGCAATAAAAAAATGAAAAAAGGTGAATATACTATACACATCCAGTTCCAAACAAGCTTAAGCTTTACAGCGATTCTTCCAGACAGTCACAAAGAGCTACAGAAATAGAGAAAACTGAACTTATTTCTTTTTTAATTGGACTTTTATTGGATATTGATTGTATACAGATAGTTTTATAAATCAAGCAAAAATAAAAATATTAATAGCCACTGTCTAAAAATAATCCAGGAGGCAGATTACTAAACCTTAAAAAAATTAATGGCCAACATAAACACTGTCACGTCCAGCCCCACCCTGCATGTCTGCTCCCAGTGTTTCCCATTGACAGGGCTGCTAATCAGCCGCACTTGTAGCTCGTTGGTTTTGCCTCTTGTTCTTGCCCCCTTGTTAACCAGCCATGGTTGCCTTGTGTTTCTTCCTTCCCTCCCCCCTGTATAAGAGTTCCCTAGTCCTGTGTTCCCTTGTCTGGTCATTGTTGCCTGTCTGCTTCCGTGCTGCCGCTGTTAAACAATAAATTCCCCACGTGGGGTTGTTTCTGGAAAAGCTCCCTTGTCCTGGACAATGTCCTTTCCGCCCGCGCCGCCGCGACAAACACAAGCAAGCAGAACAGCTGCAGACAGCTTAACATGCCCCTTGATCATCAGATAAGACAGGCCATGGATTCTTTCCATCTGAATGTTTTCATTTTGAGTATCGATTCTAGCATAAAAATATAAAACTTAAGCTTGTAATTTAAATATTTAAATTATTATAAGAAGCAGAATATGAACTACTATTGGACTGGGCCAGGAGAAAGGGGAAATTGCCCAGACATGGAATGATCGATGAAACTGCAATTTTTTTTGTTTCTAAAAAAATGTAAGCACAGTATTTAATATACTAGTAGATCTATTCATCTTCAAAGTGAAGTACAATTGAGAGAGCAGGGTAAGCCAGTCCCAGCAACAATTGGGGCTGAGGGCCATGCTGAAGGGCCCCACGCTGACATCACTCTACTGACCTTCCAACCTTCTGATCAGAGGCACAGTCCTAATCCATAGAATCACACCCAGCAGAGAGAGAAAGAAAACAGAAAAGATAAGAGCAGAAGAAATGATAGTGGAATATCTTGGACCAAGCAGTACAAGGAATCCATGTAAAAATGATCCAAACTGCACTGTAGCGTCCGCTCATTGCCCATTTGTGACATGATGTCTCAGAATGAATTGGACTATGCCTGACAGTCTCTATGCACTCAGCAGTGTTACTTTCTCAGCAGTTGTTGATTTTAAGAACTATGATGAAAATTATTCATCAATAAAGAATTATCAATGATGGAAATGAGACAATAACATCAAAATTAATTTATATAATTAAAAAAGAATCAATGGATATCATGGAAAAGGGATATTCGTGGCCTTGTTTCAATGAACGTGCCATATACACTTGCAGTTTTTCTCTGTCATTCTGGTACATTTCTCAGATCAGAAATAATTATTATAATACTTAATAAATTATTATTATTATTATTAATGTGTTTTTAGTTTCATTTTCTAGTTGAGGAGAGGCTTGTTTTAGCGACTACGCCATATAAAGTTTAATTTCTGTGGACCTATATCATGATTATAGCACCGTGCTAAATGCTTTCAGTTTCTTAGGACTTTAAGGAGAACGGTATGAACTGTTCAGGGAGGGAAGGCAGGGAAGCGGGGACGACGGAGGCAGGTCAGGCAAGATGGACGAGGCAGGCAGGGCAGGCGAGAGAAGGCAGGCAGGCAGGTCGGCAGGCAGGGCAGGAGAGAGAGGCGTGACAGGGCACCCCCCGATGGCCACCTCTTGAGGGCCGTGGAAGGTGACACGGACGGCCCCAAGGCCGGGGAGCTGGCCTGGAAGGGTGAGAGTGGTGGAACGCGGCCAGTAGGTCCGGGTCCAGGACGTCCCTCACCGGTATTCAGCAGCGTTCTTCCATTCTGAATCCTTCCCAGTCCACAAGGTACTGCAGAACCCCTGCTCGGCACCGGGAGTCCAGGAGGGCATGGACCCGGAACACCCCCGAGTCATCTGGCAAGGGCTGAGGAGGCGGGACCGCTACCCTGTCTGGTGGATGCACTGGGCTGTAACACACTGGCTTCAGGAGGGAGGAGTACCAGACCCGCTGGCCCACTCGGTAGGTGGGGGCGGAGCATCTGCGTTTGTCAGCATAGACCTTCTGTTTCCGAACCTGACGAGAGAGAGCGATTTGTGTCTGGCGCCAGACAGCCTTACAGTCCCTATACCAGGTCTCCACTCAAGGCACGTCGCTGCTCGGTGCATCCCATGGGAAGAGGGGTGGTTGATAACCTAGAACACACTGAAATGGAGAGAGGTTGGTGCCAGGATTGACTCGGGTGTTGATAGCATACCCAGCCCACACCAGGTGCGTGGCCCATTCGGTCGGTTTGTCCTTGCATAGCAACTGCAGGGCCTTAGATACTTCTTGATTGAGGCATTCTGCCATCCTGTTGGACTGGGGATGATAGGCCGAGGTCAGACTGAGCTTGACATTGAGCTTCCTGCAAAAGGCTTGGAAAACCTGGGACGTGAACTGTGGCCCGCGATCCGACACGATGTCCTCGGGGATGCCGTAGTGGCGGAAGACCCATGTGACCAGCAGATCCGCCAGGCTGGAGGCTGTTGGCAGTTTGGGGAAAGCAAGTAGGCAGCACATCTTAGAAAACCTGTCCACAATTGTGAGGATAATCGTATTCCCGTTGGACGGGGGAAGATCCGTGATGAAATCCATGGCCAGGTGCGACCAGGGCTGGGATGGGACCAGTAGAGGCTGGAGCAGGCCGGCGGGCGGTTGGTGTTATGACTTCAGTTGTGTGCAGTCGAGACAGGAAGCCACATGCTCCTCTACTGCCTTTCTCCAACCAGGTCACCAGTACCGCCAAGTGACCAATCAGAGAGTAGCTGTGACCCCGGGGTGTCCTGAGCTTCTTGATGTGTGCACCCAATGTACCACATCGGAGTGGGAGAGGCACGTACAGTCTACCTGGGGGACACCCGGTAGGGGGAGTGTCGCGTTCGTTCGCTGCCCGGATGGTCTCATCTAAGGACCAGGTGATCATTGCCGTGAAGCAGATGGGGGCCAGGATGGAGGTGGTGTTGCCCTCGCCCTTAGTGGGTTAACTGTCGAGATAGAGCGTCGGCCTTGGCGTTTTTCTTACCAGGCAGGTAGGTGACTTTAAAGTCGAACCTGGCGAAAAACATAGACCTTGTCGGGGAGTCAGTCTCTTAGCGGTCTGGAGGTACTCCAAATTATGGTGATCGGTAAAGACCTGGAACAGATGCCGAGCTCCTTCTAACCAGTGCCTCCATTCCTCCAGGGCTAGCCTGATGGCCAGGAGTTCCCGATCCCCTACATCATAGTTGCGTTCGGCCGGTGACAACTTCCTAGAAAAGTAAGCACATGGGTGACGACGACTGGTTACTGGGTCCCGTTGGATAAGAATGGCTCCTACTCCAGCTTCGGAGGCATCCACCTCGAAGGGAAGGTCCGGCTGCGGCTGCATGAGGACGCGAGCTGAACAGAAAGCATGTTTCAGGTCCTCAAAGGCGATTCCCGCCTCTGGGGTCCACTGAAGACGTGTCTTTTTCCCCACGCGTGAGGGAGGTGAGAGGGGCCGCCACCTGACTGAAGTTCCTGATAAACCTACGGTATAAGTTGGCAAACCCTAGGAACCACTGGGGCTCCTTGGTGGTGCGCGGTTGGGGCCACTCCTTGATGGCGGTGACCTTTCCCTCATCCATCGCAACTGCCCCCTGTTGGATGTGGTACCCTAGGAACTTGACCTGGGGTCGGTGAAATTCACATTTTTCACCTTTGACATACAACCGGTGTTCTCGTAATCGCTGCAGCCCCTGTCGCACGTGTGCAACATGCTGGGACCAGGTAGGTGAGAAAATCAGAATATCGTCTATATAGACAATAACGAACCGGTTGATCATATCCTGGAACACGGCATACATAAATGCTTGAAAGTTGGATGGACTGTTGACTAAATCATACGGCATCACTAGATATTCATACTGCCCAGTGCTGGTAATAAAAGAGGTTTTCCCCTCGTCGAATCTGGACCAAATTATAGGCACTACGCAGGTCTAACTTAGTGAACACGGTCGCCTCCCGAAGGTGTTCTAGCGATGACGGGATCAGAGGCAGGGGTTCCCAGCGTTTCACAGTGATGGCATTAAGGGCCCGGTAATCGATATAGGGATGTAGGCCTCCATCCTTCTTCTTTATGAAGAAGAAGCCCGTGGTTACGGGTGATGTCGACGGGCGAATGATACCTTGTTGGAGACTTTACTTAATATAGGTTTCCATGGCCTCCTCCTCGTGCAGGGACAAAGGGAAGGGGCAACCTTTAGGGAGAGGCGCACCCCCCAGGAGGTCAATGGCGCAATCCCAATCCCGGTGAGGGGGTAGCTGGAATGAGAGTGACTTACTGAAAACGTCCAGAAGGTCCGAGTATTCGACTGGGATGTGGGACAGATCCTCAGGCTCCGGGCTTTCCACTAGGGACGCCTGGCAGGGCAGGGCGAGACAGTGAGTGAAGCAGGCAGGGGACCAGGAGACGAGCTCACCTGTCCCCCAATTTATGTGGGGGTTATGCCTCTGCAACCATGAATGGCCCAGGATTAAAGGGTCCCGGGTGTGGGGGAGCACCAACAAATCTATAGTCTCCCAATGAAAGACTCCTATCTTCAAGGTCAGGGGTCCTGTCCGATGGGTAATTTGTCCTCCCTGTAGGGGTTCCCTGCTTATGCCCAGGACAGCCACTGGGGTGGAGAGTGCCTGCAGGGGAATCTTTAACTGCTGGGTCAGGGTGAAATCTAGAAAATTACCAGTGGCTCCCAAATCCACTAAGGCCTTAGTGGCGATCTGCACCCCTCCACACTGCACAACAACAGGTAAAATGAACTGGACTGGAGACATGCTCACGAGAGTGGAAAGGCTTACCTTAAGGGCACTCTCCGGACGAGGTCAGTGCACGGGGCAGGTCCGCAGGAGGTGTCCAGACTCCCCACAGTACAGACAAAGCCCCTCTTGTGCACGACGGAGTCTTTCAGTCGTACATAGGGGAGAGTGTCCGAGTTGCATTGGCTCGACACAATCCTTTGGGGGTGCTGGGACGACAGCCGAAGATTCTGAGCGGATTCTTCGTGCACGGCGATCCCTTGCGGTATTATCCAGCGTCACAGACAACCGGACGTATTGCTCGAAGGTCTGCACCCCGCCACAGGTAGCCAGCTCGCCCTGGAGATCAGGGTTTAAGGCCCGGCGATAGATCATTTTAAGGCAATCCTCCGGCCAGCGCAGTCCAGCAGAGATGGTGCGGAACTCGAGCGAGATATCTGGTGCGGTTTTCGAGCCCTGCTTCAGGTCAAACAAAGTCGCCCAAACTTCTTCCAACCGCGGGGTGGTCAAATACCTCGGTGAAGGCCTGTTGGAAATCACGTGCTTAGTCCAGCTAGGGGCTGTCATCTGTCCACAGAGCGGCCGCCCACTCGCGTGCTTTCCCGGTTAAGAGCGATATCACAAAACGCACGCGAGCGGCGTCATCAACAAAGCAATCCGGGTGTTCATCAACAAACAGCCCACACTGCATCAGGCATGCCAGACATTGATTAGGATTACCATCATACTTCTTAGGCAGGGCTACTGGAACAGGAGCGGAAGCCCTCGGTGGGGAAGCTGGCAGTTCGGTGCGCGGGGGAAGCGGGGATGACGGAGGCAGGACGGGCGAGGCAGGCAGGGCAGGCGAGAGAGGGCAGGCAGGCAGGTCGGCAGGTAGGGCAGGAGAGAGAGGGCAGGCAGGCAGGGCAGGCAAGGGATACAGGGGAGACGAGAGACAACAAAACGCTCGGTAAGGTTCCAGTACATGACAACAATACTTCGCATCGACTGGACATGGTAACTCTGCTTAAGACACGGCACTAATTTAGAGGTGTTCGGCCCCAGCTGTTACGTCCAGCACGTGCGGGCGTGACACTAGTCTCCCATCTTTATCCAACATTGTAAAATGACCAATGTTTACATCTGCATGTCAAGATTACTGGGCCGTTTATGAAAAAAAAGTGTCAAGAGCTGTTGTCTCGTTAGTAATGGTTATTTAAGATTTATATAATCTATTTCTCAGAAAAAAATTGCAGTATCAGACCCAAACAACTTGAAAACAAGACTGAAGAAATGGGAATATTCTCCACATCATATAAGGTACATTTGGATCCTGAAGACTATATACAGTCATGTCATGACTAGAGAATCACTTCAGTTCTTTGATTATAGTCAATTACACCAATCAGTGACCCCAATACCAGAGGATCTGTTCAAATGTTTGCAAATGGACTTTATTGAATCGACACCATCTAGAGCATACAGTTGGGTCCCCATATCCACGTTTTCAGCAACTGCAGATTCAGTTATCTGCAGTTCACCATGGTCTGAAAATAAAGTTAAAAAATTCCAGAAACGTTTAATGAATTTCAAACCACGCACCAAACGAGTACGGACTGAAAGCTAGTGAGTACCTGCATGGGCTACAATATTTTTTTACAAATATATTTTTCTACAAGTACATGATACAGTGTTTTTCATTGTAAAATGTCTAACAGTAACCTTTGTTTTTTCATTGTTCATTCACCCTTTGAGGTCTATAAAGGCATGGTTTTTATTGCTCTGTCATCCCTTGATACATATTTTTTCCATTGCTATTGTCACACCAGAATAAGGAAGTGGAAGCAAATCCCTGGTTGCAGGAGACCTGCTGGTTTATTGGGAAGCTGAGATGTACAAAAGCTAAGTCGCTGAGCTGAAGTCGTGGTCGAGAGGGTCGCAAGGAGTCGAATGCTGGGGAAGTCAGTCCTGTGAGAACACACAAGACGGGACGACGAATGGGAAGCAGGAACCACGGAGGCAGGTCAGGGATGACGAACGAGGCAGGCGAGGACAGCAGGAAAGGGCAGGCAAGCAGGCAATACAACAGGGGAAGACAAAAGACAGGTAAATGCTCAGTATGGCTCATTCGCATGGCAACAATACTTCACAACTACCACCCGTAGTTGCTCTGCTTAAGTCCCTGCTCTAATTAGTGGTGATCAGCCCCTGCTGGGCGGTCACGCCCCCTGGCGGTCGTGACAGAGCCCCCCCCAATGGCCACCTCCTGGGGGCCGCGGAGGCCGACGTGGCCAACCACGAGGTCGCAGAGCTGGCCTGGAGGGATGAGAGAGGTGGAACGAGGCCACCATGTCCGGATCCAGGATGTCCCTCGCTGGCACTCAGGAGCGTCCTTCAGGAGCGAAGTGAGGGAAGCTGCTACTTGACTGAAGTTCCGGATGAAACAGCGATAGAAATTGGCGAACTCTAGAAACTGCTGGAGCTGCTTGATCGTGCGGGGTTGGGGCCAGTCCTTAATGGCGGTGACCTTACCCTCATCCATAGCGACCTCCCCTTGTTGGATATAGTAACCCAGAAACTTGACCTGGGCTTGGTGAAATTCAGACTTCTCACCTTTGACGTATAGCTGGTGTTCGCACAATCGCTGCAGCACCTGTTGTACGTGGAGCTGGGAAGCACCAACAAATCTAGAGGCTCCAAATGACATACCCCGACCCTGAGCGTCAGGGGTCCATTATGATGGGTGACCCTTCCTCCAGGTAAGGGTTCTCCATTCACCCCCAGAACCGCTACTGAGGTGGGGAGCGCCTGTAAGGGAATCTTCAACTGCTGTGTTAGCGCCAAATCAATGAAATTCCCCGCAAACCCTGAATCTAGCAAAGCCTTAGTGTGGAGTTGCACACCTCCATACTGTACCACCACAGGCACCGAAACCTGCGCTGGTGACCCTCCTATGAGAGCGGACAAGCCTACCTTTAGGGAGCTCGTAGAAGGAAGAGGACGTATGGGGCAGGTCCGCAGGAGGTGGGCAGTTCCTCCACAATATAGGCAAAGTCCCTACAGCGTGCGCCAGCGTCGTTCCGCGTCGTGAAGGGAGATCGCCCGAACTGCATAGGCTCCGCCCGCTCACCTTGGGAGGTGGGCGCGACGGACGGGAATTATGCGCGAGCGCGGCGATGATGACGCTCCCGGACGGTAGTGTCCAGAGTCACGAATAACCGAACATACTGTTCGAAAGTCATCGCTTCGCTGCGGGTGACCAGCTCATCACGGAGATCTGGTTCCAGAACCCTGCAATAGAGCGTCTTCAGGCAGTCCTCCGGCCATCTCAGTCCTGCCACAAGGGTGTGGAACTCGAGAGAAAAGTCCGCCGCAGTCTTAGAACCCTGTTTCAGGTCTAACAGCCTGTCTCCCATACTTCTACCCACTGCGGGGTGATCAAAGACCTCGGTGAATGCTTGCTGGAAGTCGTGCGCCGACTATGGCTTTTATCAGTCCAGAGCATCGTTGCCCACTCACGCATAGCCACGGGAACAGGAGCAGATGCTCTGAGTGGGGAAACCAGTAGTGGGGTGCTTCCGGCTTGTTTCTCCAGCAGCTGGGACACGAGGTGGGTCAGCTGGGTTACCTGTTGTCGCAGGTGCTGGGTCTCCGCGGGATCCATATTGTAGAAGCAAAATATTTTGTCACACCAGAATAAGGAAGCGGAAGCGAATCCCTGGTTGTGGGAGACCCGCTGGGGTATTGGGAAACCGAGAAGTACAAAAGCCAAGTCGCTGAGCTAAAGTTGTGGTCAAGAGGGTCGCAAGGAGTCGAATGCCGGGGAAGTCAGTCCTACGAGAACACACAGGACGGGACGACGAACAGGAAGCAGGAACCACGGAAGCAGGTCAGGGATGATGGATGAGGCAGGCGAGGACAGCAGGAAAGGGCAGGCAACCAGGCAGGGTAGGCAATAAAACAGGGGAAGACAAAAGAAGGGTAAATGCTCAGTATAGCTCATTCGCATGGCAACAATACTTCTCAACTACCACCCGTAGTTGCTCTGCTTAAGACCCTGCTCTAATTAGTGGTGATCGGCCCCTGCTGGGCGGTCACGCCCCCTGGCGGGCGTGACAGCTATACCATCTCTTGAGAATTTGACTAAATGGTCAGAATCCCTTTCATTTGAGAGAGTACAGTACTCTGCAGAACTGTATAATAATGTACAGCATACCTTATTATTGTTGTAATTAATGTTGGTGATGTCTTACTTTGTAATATATCAATTAAACTTTACCGTATGCATGTTCATGAAAGTCACATTATATATGGAGTCTGTGGTCCACTATTACCCTTGGTCTCGGCTATCCACAATAGCTCTAGTAACTTATCACCTGTGGATACGGGGAAACTACTGTATAAGCACTGTTTAGAGAGAGTGGAACTATTTACAAATTCAAAGCCTTCCCATGTAGAAAAGCAGATATAGCTTCAGTAGCCAAGGGCCTAGCCAAAGAAATATTTCCTAAATGGGGAGTGCCTAGGAGACTGACATGTGATCATAGGTCGTCGCACTTTGTTAACAATGCAGTCTATAAATCAGCTGATTGGCTACGCAGTGACTTATGTTATTATTCCCAGCACCTGCAGAGTGGAAGCAAATTGGACATTAAAATTTAGACAATACTATTCAAATTGAGAATATATTTGTCATAAAACAATAACATTTCTCAGATTCAACATTTGATAAGTTGTCTTTGTTCTATTTTCAATTAAATATGGGTCTATATGATTTGCAAATCATTGCATTCTGTTTTTATTTGCATTTTACAGAGCGCCCCAACTTTTTTGAAAAAGGAGTTGTATATATTGTACCAAATCAGATTTGCTCATTCAAGCAAAAATATATGCATAAGCATTACAATGCACGTTCCTAACAGAAACAATAGCCTAGAGTGACGTACAAATCAAATAGTAACACTTCAGGGAAATCAACAAACGTTTATGTATCAGGAGCCTGTTTCACAAAGCAGAATTTCTTGCTTAGCTGGATAACTTGTTGGATTTAAGGTACCCCAGTTTAAATAAACGTTATCTTCATTCACTTACATTTCCCAAACTATGTTTCCCAAACTTAAATCCGACAAGTTATCTGGCCAAATGAGAAATCCTACCTTTTGAAACAGGTGCCATATCTTAACCAGGTTACATGAAAGTCAATGGTGACACCTTACGGTTAAACAACGGTAGTACATAATATCGTTCACACACACTAGTGGCCAATATTGTGGAAACACCTAGCATTTTTGGTATTACGCTTTAAAAATGACTACATGAACATTGGCAGTAATGTTTCAGAACAATCAAAGAATGTTAGGAATGTCATATATTACCATATTCTCTGTAAGCATCTTTGAGATCTTGATATGGGCTATATAAACAAAATGTATTATTATT
The DNA here is from genome assembly GCA_011763525.2 of Mormyrus iriodes. Classification (NCBI taxonomy): domain Eukaryota; kingdom Metazoa; phylum Chordata; class Actinopteri; order Osteoglossiformes; family Mormyridae; genus Mormyrus; species Mormyrus iriodes. The sequence goes on along the minus strand of JAAGVU020000187.1, from coordinate 2,607 downwards.
ATTATTACTACTAATAATAATACTGTACAATGCATATTTCCTCCCCACTTGGAGACGCCATTAGCTTAACTCTTCTCAGGGTTATATAAAAAAAAAAACAATACCACTTTAACTATAACCTATGAATTATCACAGTTACAATAGATCACAATTGTATAACTTAATACATCCTCCAGTCAATTTCAGGGTGAGCATTGTGACAATATGAACCGTATAGCCACCTGGGGTCATACAGGAGTGTTGGTTATCCATGGATATCTGTCATGGTCGGCATCTGCCGACCCCGCCTTCTGTGTCCCTTCCCCTTTGGGCCAGCGGGTTTTGCTGGCCATTCTAGCCTTTTTTTCCCATAGTTCCCGGTGTCCTGATTTACCCTTGTTTCTCTTGTTTACCTGGCCACCGTGTAGCTTAGTGGGCTAAGCAGGTAGCACAGAGGCTGTAGCCTTGAAGGACAGGTTTGAGCCTAGCCTCAACTGTTTTGTGTTATTGGGTTTTTGGTTATTGTATTTAAGTTCTTTTTATTTCCTATGTGTTTTGGTTAATTCTGTTGTACATTTTTCCATACTTCTCCATGTTAGTCTTTTCTAGTGTATCTGTATTCCTGGTGTTAATTTCTACTATGTCCTTAGTTTCTAGTTTTGGGTACTTGTTCATTGTTAGTTTAATTGTCTCCATCTCTTGGTTATTTCCTTGTTCTGTGTTCATTGGTTAATTGTTCTGCCTCACACCTGCTCCTGGTTAATCATTGTGTATTTAAGTGTCTGCACTTGTTCAGTTCCCTGCTTAGTCATTGAGTTGGTTTTCGTGAGTTAGTTTTGTGAGTTTGGTCTTGTACTGTTAGTAGGGTCACTTTGTTAGTATGGTTCTGTGTTTGTTCCTTTAGATTATTTCCTTGTATTTTATTGTATTACCCTGTGCGTCTCCTAGTCTCCATGTTCCTGCTCCTGTTGTCTAGAGTTTGAATTTATTTGCCTGTGTTTGTTTGGATCCTCTGTGATCCTGTTGATTTGTAGTCTCCCGGTGTGTCCCTTGTGTTAATAAATCCCAGCGTTACCTCGTCGCTGCAAGTGGGCCGTCACCCTTTGTTCCTGCTGGCACCATGCTGTGACACCACCCTGACATATCATTGGTTATCCATGCAAGGCACTTAAACTTTACATTAACTGGTCTGGAAAAGAATCCAGTGTGTTTGTACCAAGACCCATGTATCAGTGGCAGGCTGATTTATGTGACATGCAGGGGCTGGCGATGTACAATGATAGGTTAAAGTATCTGCAGCAGTCACATGGGGATTTGATACTATTTTAACCGAGGAGGGTGTGCCCCTCAAGTTGCAGACCCATGCCGTAAGGAGTTTTTAAATCAAATTTTCAGAAACTTTTAAAAAGTCATATCACCCATTTCTCCACAGGTAGTGAACTTAAAGCTTCCATCGTATAAGTTTTTGACAGGACAGGAGAGGATGTACAAGAACTTTAAGGCTAAAAACACCTGGTGATGTGTGGATGTTTTAGATCTAACAAATGGGTAGAACGAGTCTTTTCATAGCGGTACTAAAATGAGGTCACGGCCGATAATGCACATCATGTATCTGAGAATCTATACGGGAGCATGCCTCTACAACGCAGACGCCCTCGTTTTAAGTTTAACATAGCTGACACAGTGAGAGTATCTGACAGTATGAGCAGACTTTCACTGACAAGTACTTTTTCGTATGTGAACGTATTTGTAATGTTACTACTTTAACAAGAAACTGATTTGTTTTGTAACGAAACTCTTTTATTTAATAAACTCAGTCAGCACCTACATTTAACATGGCTTTCTGTTTTATCCCCGTTCGCCAATGCTCTCGTTACACATCTGAAGTATACCAGGTAGTCTTTTCAATACTGCCGCCATCTAGTGGTGGGGGGTTAATCAATTCAATTCAATTATCATTACATCCCCCTTTCTTAAGATGTAAGCTACCATACATATAAACAAGCTATTCATCTAGCAACTTTAATCTGTATCAGTGTTTTTTTTTTTTTTTAAATAAAAGGATACAGATCAGTTCACAGTCTTTAGAGATTCAGCCTGTCGGGTGCTTTGACACTGCGTGTGGATCTTCTTAACACAGGCAATTCAGTCTCTTCAGCTCTTTGGTGGTCGTCTGGTGGTGGTTCAGCTGATGCAGTACAGGCTGGATCTTCCTTAGAAGTGTCATCTGTCTGTCCTTGCAAGGTGTCTTGTGTTTTCAGCAAACTCCTTCGATTACTTCGTAGGATTTGACCATCCTCTGTTCTGACGTTGTAGGACCTTGGACTCACTTCCTCAAGCACAGTCGCTTTCTTGGTCCAGGTGTTGGAATCTTGGATTCTCACCGTGTCATGCCTAGCCAGTGGTACTAAGCTTTTTGTCGACTTATCATAATTTGCCTTTTGTCTCCTTTGTAGAAGTTTTTGTCTTTGTTTCACTTTGTTCTGCTTCCGTTCAGAAGTGTAAGGAATCGTGGTGCGTAGCCTACGTCCCATAAGAATTTCTGCAGGAAACATGCCATGCTCAAGCGGTGAGGCTCGATAACTCAACAGAGCTAGATATGGATCTGAATTACTGTCTTGCGCTTTC
>JAAGVU020000186.1:0-18505 GCA_011763525.2 Mormyrus iriodes | reverse complement strand
GACGTGTAAACCTTCGGGCGTAATGTCATGTTTGGTATCAAAATGACAGAAATGTTCTGCTAAACATGAATCTGTTTGCAGATCATCATAATATTACACGTCTCAAAAGCTAAATGCGTATAACTAAAGTCGACTCTAAAAGTTATCAGTTGCCCCGGTCATAATTCATTGTCTGTAGGCATGCACCGCTTTGACCAGCCCGCTAGTTGAATGGACCTGGTCATTGGTCTAAGTATCAAGTTTCCAATGATCAATATTCATGGACTTCACACCATAAACCTAGCACTCTCTTGAGAGAATGCGCAAGTTCAGAGAACACGAGTTCGGAGAAAGCAAAGTTACGAGAATACAAAAGGAGGACCAATGGAGTAGAAGGGGGAAAATACAAAAAGAGGACCAATCGAGTGGAAGGGGGAAACAAAAGGACAACAACCAAAAGACGAATAACACAAGGGGTCTCCACTTACGCATCAGAACCCCATCACGGAGGTAATACAAGCTCGAGAGATCCTTTTTGCTGGTTGTATCCAACACCGCGTCACGACAGGACACCAGGGAGAGGTCGGCTTCCTGGGCCACAATCAGAGCCTCCCTCATGGAGGGAACTTCAGGGGATATAGCCGGCAAATGGACATCGGGGAACGTAGGGGAAATATCAGAGGGCGTAGCAGAGGGTGAATTGGACATAAAGGTGTCCGCCAAGTTGATGTCCGCTAATTTCCAGCTTTGGGCACGAGTGAGCACACACGCGGGGAATACCTGTGGTTGTTCGAGGGCCACGTCGTCGGCCAACAGCATGGGCTCGGGAACAACCTCAGGCAGGGGGACTACCCATTCCCCCGCAATGTCATTCCCCAGAATGAAGGTAACCCCTGGAACAGGCAACTGAGGCTGGACTGCTACACGCACCAGTCCAGCGAAGTCAGGGGTACTTAGATACACGGTGTGCAGGGGCACAGTCATCACATTCAGCCCGATCCCCTGCACAAGCACCTTAAATCCACAACTGGTGGTGTTGTCCAATGGAGCGACACCTTCGAGCAAGAAGGACTGAGCCGCACCCGTGACGTGTAGGATCGTCACAGGGTGGCGGACACCAGTCTCATTAAGAGATACGAATTCCGAGAATACAAAGGGTTGAAAGGCGGGTTCCACCTCATCCCGAGGCGAAACACCGTCTGTTCCTACGACGAGCTGTACTTTCTGGGTTGAAGCGCGGGCTTCCTTCCGCTTCAGAGCCGGACAAACAGAAATGAGGTGATCAACCTCATGGCAATAAAAGCATTCCCGCTTTTCCACAGATGGGGGAGAAGCAGGCACAGAGGTGGAGGATGCCTGCCGAGGCAGGACTTTCCGAGGCAAGGGAGAGGGGGCAAACACTGTCTTATGTGTCAGCACGAATTTGTCAGCAAGAACGGCAGCCTCGGAGAGAGAGGCTACCTTCTGCTCATTAAGGTAGATCACTAACCGCTCAGGAACGCAATTCTTGAATTCTACAATGAGAATCAGCTCCCTGAGTTGGTGGAACCCATTCACACCACTAGCAGTGTTCCACTTATAAAAGAGAGTTGCCTTCTCCCAAGTGAACTCAACGTGGGTCTGGCTGGGGGATTTACACAATTTCCTGAAGCTCTGACGGTATGCCTCTGGCACCCGTTCGTATGCTCGTAATACGGCAGATTTGACCAAGTCATAGTCCAGGTTCTGCTCTAACGTGAGAGCCGAACACAATTCCTGTGCTTTACCCACTAGTTTGCATTGGAGCAGCAACGACCACAGGTGTCTAGGCCAGTTCAGAGTGGTGGCGGTACACTCGAATATGGGGAAATAGGCGTCCACCTCATTTTCCCGAAACACAGGAACAAGTCCGATATGCCGGCTGACATAAAAATTGAGAGTCCCATCCTGTGGGACCAGCGAAGTGGAGCGAGTTCGCGGTCGAGGGCTAGGAGCGTCTCGGGCACCAGACTCAACCAGGACTGGGGTGGGTAGGCCGGAGAGCAGGTACCTGGTGTTGGTATCCTGTGGGGAAGAGGAACGGGTTTCTGCTCCCCCATGCTCATCCGCCGCAGTTCCACCTCCTTCGTGGCCTCCAACTCCGCAGTCCAGTGACGAAGAAGCTGCGCCTAGTACTCCTGCCGCTTGATCTCTAACTCAATCTCCCGAAGCCGAATGGTAAGCAGGAGCTCTTCCCTGGATAAATGGGGAACCTCCAGATCCATGCCAGGCCCTCCCCCATGCATATCGCTGCTCGCCTCCGCAGCAGCAGATGAGTGGGAAGGACTCGAAGCGACACTGGAGGAACCACTGGTTCTAGGCAGAATGCCCTGATGAATGAGTTCAGCCAGCAACACATGTTTGATCGCCCACTTGGACGCCGTAGCGGGGACCACCACATTAAAGAAGCCTGCTACAGCTAGCAGGTCATCCTTATGACACCTATCAAACTGCTCTAGTGTGGGGAAAAGAGTGAAAGACACCAAATCGAACTTGGCCATGATCACCAGTAACACAAACACACCCCCCCACAGAAAAATCCACCAGGCAGACTCGAAAAAGGGAAAAACCGAAACCCAACCACCCGGAGGACAGCAAGCAGAGCACACAATCAAACAAAGAAAGGACGAGCCCCAAATTTTTGTTACGACCCTCTGTCTAGGGTAGAGGATCGACAGAAAGGTAAGGGAAGGGAAAGGGAAGGAGACGGGACAACCAGGGAACGGGAAAAGGGAACACTGGAAACACAGGGATCTTTTTTTATGGTTTTTTATTTTATTCACAAGGACGTTTGCATACAAGAGGTGTAACAGACCACGGGAGTGACACAGATCAAAACAACGAGCAACCACGTCCCAAACTAAGCTAACACTACCCGTGATACAGAAAGCCAAAGCAACAAACACAGTCTCAAACGTTGCACTCAGGGCTAACACGAACGTCACGTCTACATAAACCGAACAGCAGTCACTCACCAAATATACATACATGAAACACATAAATTCTAAACATAGTATCCGAAGGGCGAGAGCGAGAGAGTAGTCAGAAGGGCAGAAAAAAAAGAGTCAGAACCAGAAATCAGTAACAGAGCCAAAACAAAGGTATCAGAAAGGGACGGAGCAGAAATTGGAAATGAATAGCCAAATAGCCATACACAATAGTCAGAAGTAATCAATGGACGCAAAGGCAAAAGCGAAAGCAATAGCAAAAGCTAAGCGAGAGAGTGAGGAGTGAAGTCTGAGTGACTAAATAGTCCGAGTCCAAAGCTGAAGGTCAGAGGGCGAGGAGGGACGTGGCGAGGGTGTGGCGAAGAACTGGACGAGCGGGGACAAAGTCAAGCGGAGAGTGGTGAAGTTCGGCGAAGAGGGTGGCAAAGCGGACGAAGGGGAGCGAAGGCAGCGAAGGGGCAAAGACTGTCGAAGGGATGGCAGGCTGGCGAAGGGGAGTGAAGGCAGGTGTAGGGATGGCGAAGTCTGTCGAGATATGGCGAAGGGTGGCGAGTGGTAGCGAAGGGCAGCAAGTGGCGATGAATCAGAGCAGCAACAGCAAGCAGTGTCCCAGTGTCCGGAGGGGGAGAGTGCACCATGAACCTGGGGTTCATAACACATGGTTACCTCGTGTTCTTGCCCCATGTTAATCAGCCACAGGTGCCCCTCGTTTCTTCCCTTGTGATCCTCTGTGTAAGAGTTCCTGTGTCCTGTGTTACCTTGTCGGTCATTGTTGTAGTTTGGCGTAGCCAGTCGTATGTCTGTGTGCCCCACTCCTTTTGGAAAAAAAAAGTCCCCACACAGGGTTTACCATATCATGTCTTCGGCTGTGTCCTTTCCAACCACGTCATACCTAAGCATAGTGCCCGCCGGCATGACATGGATAAGTGTTTCTTTACCAACTTCTGTAAATTGGGGAATTTCCTTCTTTTGTTTCTCCAGAATTCCAAGGGTAACGATATCCTCTTAAAATTAGGGTCAGAGAGAAACATATTTATTGCTGTGAAGTCATCAGTTTCATGGTGTTCCTGGTTCTCCTGAAAGAAAAAGAGAAAAATGCAGTTTGGAAGGTAGATGGACTGAAAAGAAATGGGGTCGTGGAATTTAAATCACCTTTGAATCAAACTCAGCCTGGATGCAATTGGCACCTGCTTGTTGTGTGACTTCTGTAACTGATGCTGAGGCCCCATGGCCGTATATTTTATAGGACTAGCCTCTAAAGTCACTGTTCGGACATCCATTTCAGCATTTGTCTCCAAGCTGAAGGCCATTTACTTGAATTGCAAAACCAGTAGCATTGAAACAGCCCATTCATTAGGGATATTAAGGAAAAAACAAAACAATAAAATGAAGTGCAGGACATAAGTAGAAATGTTTTGTAGCTGGGTGTTTCTTTATCTTGGTGTATGTGTAGAGCAGCATGGGTACTGACAGGCAGCATTATGTTTAGTGTAATTTTCTACTGTACTTTTGGTATTTCAAAAAAGTACCTAAAGTACAGTACTTCAACGTGTTGGTCTTCCACCAGTGCAAAAGCTGGTAGCGCCATTGGATGACATCACAACGCAATGTGGGATATTTTATACTGAATTTAAAAAATTGCAAGAGCTGCGATAGTCAGCTGGTTTGAGATCAGGCTTTTCTATGTCTTAATACTGTCCAGGCAAAATACTGCAGGGGTGGGGGGGGGGGGGGATGCTGAGGGATAGTTTCATTAAAACATTTTTACTTTGTCATAAGAAACAAAACTTACTAGCACTGCAATTTTAATAATTGTTCCTTTTCAAGATTATCTAGGGGTGCTTTTCCACCACACCAGGTACTGTACTTTTGGTATGGTACTTTCAGTACTTTTCCTTTTCCATTAACTTCCGGCCAAGTACCAGTACCAAACATTCCAGCACCTAACGTGCAAAGCCAGCTGGGGTACTTTTTGGGTACTTCAGTATTTTTGGGTGGAACTTATGAACATATTCACTGTCGATGGTTATGCAAATAGCCTCACACTAGACACAAAATAAAACTCACACTGTCAAAGTCGGTGCCCGTCAAAGTTCTTTCCTATGTGTCTTGTCCCCTTTCAGCCAGCAGGGGTCACTGATAATCCTCGTTCCCCTGCCCTCTTCTGTGTCTTGTAGTCCTTCAGCCCCTAGTGTGAGTCCCTGCTCCCTCGGCCACCATGTAGATCAATGAGTTGAATGTGTGGCTCAGAGGCTATACCCCTCCAGTCATGAACTTGAGGCTAGCCAGAGGCAAAGGTAACTTATTCCATCCGTTTTTAGTTGCCCTGTGCCTGGCCTGATTGGTTGATTTGGTTATGGTCTGCACCTGACCCTTGTTAACCTTGTTGTCTATATGTATTTAGGTGCCTTCCCTCATCCTGTTCTACAATTAGTCATTAGGGTTAAGATGTTTGTGTTTAGACATGTGTAGATGGTTGTGTTGTGTTGTGTTGTGTTGATGTTACTGTGTGTTTATAGCTTTGGTTGTTCCCTAGGCCTCCTCTCAGTTGTTGCTCTATTCCCTAGCATGTTTATTTTGTAGTTCTTTTTAGTTCTTATTACTCCCGTTTAGTTCTTGAACCCTTGTGGTCCCTTCACTTAGTGGTTTATCACTTTGCATTCTTGGATATAAATGCTTTTCTTGGATCTGCTCTGTGGATCATCCCTTTTTTCCACTTGTGCCATGCCCTGCCATAATGCACAAACAGAGAATGGTGAAAAACAATTTTCGCCTGATGATTTTGAAATTGCATGTTGTTCTCTGTTTAGCTGTTAATGGTCCAGTGTCTGGAAAGGGTTTTTAAAAGCTATTTTTGCATTGGATGTCCAGCATCATCATCTACATGGAAGCCCACATCCTGATTGACAATGCTCTTTGTCTGATTTGGGAATAGTAGTCCTTGTTAAACTTGATCTCATAACTCTGATTCTGGCCCATACTGAAGGAGAGTTGCGACACATTAACAACACATTTAAGGTCAGCATCTGAAATAAAATAAAAACACCGTAGCTTCAGCTTATGTGCTGCTTTAGCTTATGGTTAAACTTCACTAGTAACAAGCTCGAGAATGAACACTCCAGCAGTCATTTTATCTATACCTACCACTTGCTTTCATCTTACTGTGTCCAAAAGAAATCTCAGTCTTGCCCTTCTCTTTCTAACAGGACAGAGTTATGATACACTATATTGCCAAAAGTATTGGGACACTTGCCTTTACACACACATAGACTTTAATGACATCCCATTATTAATAAATAGGCTTTAATATGGAGTTGGCCCACCATTTGCACTATAACAGCTTCAACTCTTCTGGGAAGGCTTTCCACAAGGTTTAGGAGTGTGTTTATGGAAATTTTTGACCATTCTTCCAGGAGAGCATTTGTGAGGTCAGGCACTGATATTGGTTGAGAAGGCCTGGCTCGCAGTCTCAGCTCTAATTCATCCCAATAGTGTTCTGTCGGGTTGCGGTCAGGGCCAGTCAAGTTCCTCCACACCAAACATGCTCATCCATGTCTTTATAGACCTTGCTTTGTGCATTGGTGCACAATCATGTTGGAAGAGGAAGGGGCTATCTCCAAGCTGTTCCCACAAAGTTGGGAGCATGAAATTGTCCGAAATGGTCTCATCTTCTGAAGCATTAAGAGTTCCTTTCACTGGAACTAAGGGTCCAAGTCCAACCCCTGAAAAACAACCCCACACCATAATCCCCCCTCCACCAAACTTTACACTTGGCACAATGCAGCCAGGCAAGTACCATTCTCCTGGCAACCACCAAACCCAGATTTGTCCATCGGATTGGCAGACAGAGAAGCATGATTCGTCACTCCAGAGAACACATATCCACTGCTTTAGAGTCCAGTGGTGGTGTGCTTTAAACCACTGCATCCAACACTTTGCATTATGCTTGGTGATGTAAGGCTTGGATGCAGCTGCTCGGCCATGGAAACCCATTCCATGAAGCTCTCTACACACTGATCTTGAGCTAATCTGAAGGCCACATGAAGTTTGGAGGTCTGTAGCCACTGACTCTGCAGAAAGTTGGCGACTTCTGCGTGTTGTGCGCCTCAGCATGCACCATCCCCGCTCTGTGATTTTATATAGCTTACCACTTAGTGGCTGAGTTGCTGTTGTTCCCGATTGCTTCCACTTTGTTATAATTCCACTAAAAGTTGACCATGGAATATTTAGTAGTGAGGAAATTTCACGAATGGACTTATTGCACAGGTGGCATCCTATCATGGTACTATGCTTGAATTCACTGAGCTCCCAAGAGCGACCTGTTCTTTCACAAATTTGTAGAAGCAGTCTGCATGCCTAGGTGCTTGATTTTATACACCTGTGACCATGAAAGTGATTGGAACACCTGAATTCAATGATTTGGAGGGGTGTCCCAATATCTTTGGCAATATAATGTACCTTTGATACAAAATGGCCCCTAAACCCACCTCTGAAGCATCTATGTGTAGAATCAATGGATTGTCTAATTTTGGGTAAGCCATAACAGGTGGATTAGTCAGTAACCTGATCAGATACTATAAAGAACCGTCATGGATAGGTTTCCAGATTACCTTTTGATGAGCTGGCGCCTGTTCTGCTCTTTTTGTTTTCCTGACGTCCTGGCCGCCAGTTTGGAACAGACACCTCAGTTAACAGGTCAGGTCAGGGAGCATGCACTGATGCAGTGTGCCGCCGCACCCACTATGATGAAATGCCTTGGTATCCCGGCTGGTGACCCCCCAGGCACACACACAGTCCAGTCCCACCCTCCGGAAATGGCCATCCATCTGCCGCAGCCAGGTGTTATGTGTGCGTCCCATCGGCCTTTTCCAGCCGATTAGGTCCTCAGCAATGAGGATCCTGTGAGCTGGATCACCCTCAGGGAAACGCGTCGCATGGCCATTGTGCCGTAACTGATACTCCCTCACAATGCAGGTAATGTGCCTCATTCGGGACTCTCCGAGCAATGGCTTGTTTGACACAAAGTCAAACCATCGGAACCCAAGGATTCCTGGAAGAGAGACAGTACCGAAGGAGTCCAGTCTTTATCTCAGCTTATTGGATATCGTCTATACCTCATAGCCATACAGCAAGACAGGGAGCACCAGGACTCGGACCTTTGTCCTCTTGCAAAGATATCGGGAGCGCCTCACATCCCTTTCCAGCGACCTCATGACCCCGCCCCATGCTCTCCCAATCCATCTGCTGACTTCATAGGAAGAGTCACCAGAGACATTAATGTTGCTGCCGAGGTAAGTGAATCTCTCAACAAGGTGGGCATTCTCCCTGCAGACAAACACTATTGATGGCTGTGCCTAAGAAGTCATTAAAGGTCTGGATCTTGGTTTTATCCAGGACACTTGCAATCCCAGACACTAAAATCCCTCACTCAGTCTCTCAAGAGCCTTGATCAGAGCCTCCATTGACTCCATGAAGATCATAGCATCATCAGCAAAGTCAAGATCAGTAAATCTTTCTTCACCAACAGATGCCCCACAACTGCTGGACCCCATGACCATGCCCAACACCTAGTCCATGCAAGTGTTGAACAGAGTAGGAGCAAGAACACACCCCGGGCGTACCCTAGACTCAATTGAGAAGAACATGGAGTCTCTCCCTCCACTCTGCACAGCACTCACAGTACCAGTGTACAGGCCAGCCTTGATGTCCAGCAACATTGGGGGATCCCACAAAGTCTCAGGATGTCCCACAGAGCAACTCGATCAATTGAGTTAAACACTTTACGGAAATCAACAAAGGCTGCAAAGAACCTCCGCTAAGATTTGCGCTTGCACTCAATGAGAACCTTCAGTGCCAGGATGCAGTTGATGGTAGACTTCTTAGGCGTAAAACCACACTGCTCAGGTAGCTGGCAGGCAAGCAAGTGGTCACGGATCCTGTTAAGGATGACCCTAGCAAGGACCTTACCTGGCACCAAGAGCACTGTTATGCTTTGTAATTGCTGCAGTCCAGGTAAACACTCTTCAATTTTGCATGCTGAAAGAAATCACTCACATAACTTCTGTAGTATCCCAGGAAGCCTAGGAGCTTTCTCATTTCTGATTTTTAAATGCTTATACAGCTGCAATTTCTTTGTCATCCATTGTGTAGTCCTCAACTGAAATGATTCTTCCAATGCAGTGAACCTCATTTATAAACAGACCATATTTGTTGGGTCTCATTTTGATACCGTACTCTCGCTGATGCTTTAGAACATATCTAACATCCTCCACATGTTGTGTGAATGTTTTGCTATAGACTAATATGTCATTCAGATAAGGAATACAGATTTTGTCCCTCAGCCCTTCCAAACTTTCCTCCATGCAACGCTGAAAAGCAGAAGGTCCATTTGTTAACCCAAAGGGCATTAGATTCCATTTCAATAGTCTCCACGCTGTTGTAAAAGCAGTGAATGGCTTTGAGTCCTCAGTGATGCTGCCTTGATGATATGCCTTGCCCTGATTGAGCACACTGAACCAGGTATTACTTCCAAGTCTATCCAGGATCTCCTGTTTGCAGGGTATGGGATGCCTACATCCTTTTTCCCAAAGCACACAAATGGAGACACAATGGTTAGCAACTCCAACTAGCCTCAGCATGTTTTTGGACTGTGGGGGAAACTGGAGGAAACCCCACGACGACACGGAGAGAACATGCAAACTCCACATACATGGAACCCTGGCAGAGACAGAGAAGAAGTGGATTTTTGAATGGACTTTTTCTTTAGCAAGTCTTGAAAAGTTTCTCACTTCTTCATACAAGGAACGTGGTGTAACATTGTATGCCTTGGCTACGGGGATATTATCTGTGAGCTTAATGTCCATTTTTTAATTTTTGGTAAAGCTAAGCTCATCTTTAGTTCTGGCAAAGGTGCCAGATTCATCCCTGAGCATGACCCTTACTATAGCCTGTTGTTCGATTGTCAGATGTTTGAGATTTACCAGTGGATCCCATAAGGTGTCTTTGCTCTCATTTACTGGTGTTTCTGCTGTTGAGTGAGCTGTCCGTTGAACACAGGTTATTGTGGCTGATTATGTGCTCTTCAGTGCAGATGGGGTAACAGTCTTTCTGTGCACATCGCCAATCACCGTTCTACGTAGCAGAGAGATGTCATAGTTAGTGGCATTGCAAACACTGACATTGACTCAGTGAAGCCTATGAAGGTTCACCAGCTGGCAGTGTATTCCCAACCTCTCATCCCATGACAATCCCTCATCTTTCTCAAATAACATCGTTCTACTGAGGTTTATGATGTCACTCCTCATACTACAGCAGATTTGCTTCAACTGTCTACTTGGAATGACCACTGTTTTTTTTCCAGTTTTGACTTGGTAGATTGGGGGCAGCATGGTGGTGCAGTGGTTAGCCTCACACCTCTGGGACCAGGGTTCAAGTCTCTGCCAGGGTTCCATGTGTGTGGAGGTTGCATGTTCTCTCTGTGTCGTTGTGGGGTCTCCTCCGGTTTCCCCCCACAGTCCAAAAACATGCTGAGGCTGGTTGGAGTTACCAAATTTCCTGTGTGTGTGTGTGTGTGTGTGTGTGTGTGTGTGTGTGTGTGTGTGAATGGTGTGTGCATGTGCCCCACGATGGGTTGGTGCCCCATCCTGGGTTGTTCCCTGCCTTGCACTTATAGCCTCCAGGATAGGCTCTGGACCCCCTGCGACCCCAAATGGGATAGATAGTTACAGAAATTGGATGGATGGATGGACTTGGTAGATATTGTTGTTGTCCCTTCCATGAATCGCCACCTTATTGTGGTGGAGGGATTTGTGTGCCTCCATGATCCTAGGAGCTATGTTTTCCAGGGCATTTGCCCCTGTTAGGTACTCCCAAGGCAAATTAGTCCTGGGTGAGCGGCCAGATTAAATTTGATTCATAGAGACCCCTATGATGACGGACCATAAGGACCATATTACCCCACCCAGACTGGGGAGACCAGGGTCTTGCCCTGGACCCAGGCCTGGGGTGGGAGCTTGAGGGTGAGTGCCTGGTGACTGGGCCTCCACCTATGGGGCCTAGCCTGGCATAGCCGAAAAAAATAACATGGGTCCACCCTCTTGTGGGCCCACCACCTGCAGGCTACTGAAACTGGCTCTTGGTACATGGAATGTAACCTTGCTGGTGGGGAAGGAGCCTGAGCTGGTGCGGAAGGTAGAAAGATACCGACTAGATATAGTGAGGCTCACCTCAACACACACCTCGGACTCTGGAACCAAACTCCTGGAAAGGGGCTGGACTCTATTCCACTTTGCAGTTGCCCATAATGAGAGGCGCCGGGCAGGGGTGGGGCTACTTATTGGCCCCCGGTTCGGTGCCAATGTGTTGGAGTTTACCCCGTTGGATGAGAGGGTTGCCTCCCTTCAACTTTGTGTTGGCGGGCGGACTCTGGCAGTTGTTTGTGCGTATGCACCAAACACCAGTTCGGAGTATCCGGCCTTCTTGGAGGCTTTGGAGGGGGTGCTGGAAGGTGCCCCGTCTGTGGACTCCATTGTTCTGCTGAGGGACTTTAATGCTCATATGGGTAATGATAGTGTAACCTGGAAGGGTGTGATTGGTAGGAATGGCCTGCCTGATCATATTCCGAGCGGTGATGTGTTATTGGACCAGGAATCCATTGCTGAGGCGTCAGTGTGAGCTGTGGCTGTAAAGTTGTTGGTGCCAGTTGTGGCGGCAATCCTGAAACCAAACCAAAGAAGGAGGCCTTCAGGGCTTAGTTAGCTTGTGGTACTTTGGAAACAGCAGACAGGTACCAACAGACTAAGCGGGAAGTGGCTTGGGCGGTTGCTGAGGCAAAAACTCGGGTGTGGGAGGAGTTTGGTGAGGCTCTGGAAAAGGACCTTAGTCGGCCTTGAAGAGGACCTGGAAGACTCAGAGGGGGACTTGCCCACCTCTGGGGCTGAGGTCACTGAAGTGGTCAAACAACAACTTAGTGGTAGGGTTCCATGGGTGGATGAGATTCGCCCAGAATTCTTGAAAGCTCTTGATGTTGTTGGGCTGTCTTGTCTGACACGCCTCTTCAACATTGCATGGACTTCAGGGACCGTGCCACTGAGTTAACGGACTAGGGTGGTGGTCCCAATTTTTAAGAAATGGGACCGGAGGATGTGTTCCAACTTTAGGGGGGATCTCATTTGTCAGCCTCCCTGGGAAGGTCTATGCCAGGGTACTGGAGAGGAGGATCCGTCTGTTGGTCTAACCTCAGAACTAGGAGGAACAATGCGGATTCTGTCCTGGTCATAGAACACTGGACCATCACTTTACCCTGAAAAGGATACTGGAGGGTTCATGGGAGTTTTCCCAACCAGTCTACATGTGTTTTGTGGACTTATAAAAGGCATATGATCGTGTCCTTCGGGGGGTCCTGTGGGGGGTGCTCCAGGAGTATGGGGTATGGGGTCTGTTGTTGCGGGCCATCGGATCCCTGTTCAAATGGAGTAAGAGTTTGATTCGCATTGCCAGCAGTAAGTCAAACTCATTCCCGGTGGATGTTGGACTCTGCCAGGGCTGCCCTTTGTCACCAATTCTGTTCACATCTTTAACGCACAGAATTTCTAGGTGTAGCTAAGGCACAGAGGGGAGCCGGTTTGGGGGTCTCAGAATGGCGTCTTTGCTTTTTACAGATGATGTGGTCCTGCTGGCGTCATCGGGCTGTGACCTGTAGCAGGCACTGGGGCAGCCCAGAAGTGGCTGGGATGAGAATCAGTACCTCCAAGTCTGAAGCCATGGTTCTCAACTGGGGAACAGGGGAAAAAGGGAGCAGGAGATCGACAGACAGATCGGTGCGGTGTCAGCAGTAATGCAGACGTTGTACCATTCTGTTTTGGTGAAGAGAGAGCTGAGCCAGAAGGCAAAGCTCTCAATTTACCAGCCAATCTACGTTCCTACCCTTACCTATAGTCATGAGCTCTGGGCCGTAACTGAAAGAATGAGATCGTGGATACAAGAAGCCAAAACGAGCTTCCTCCACAGGGTGGCTGGGCTCAGCCTTAGAGATAGGGTGAGGAGCTCAGACATTTTGGAGGGTTTCAAAGTAGAGCTGCTGCTCCTCTGCATCGAAAGGAGCCAGTTGAGGTGGTTCGGGCATCTATCTAGGATGCCTCCTGGACGGCTCCCTGGGGAGGGGTTTCGGGCACGTCCAACTGGGAGGAGGCCCCAGGGCAGACCCAGGACCAGGGCCGGTTCTAGACAGGCATATATGAGGGGGCAGACAGAAATGTGAAGGGGGCACATGGTGGCGACGGAGGCAGGAAAGGGGTGGGGTGGTGGTGGGGGTGAGGGTGCTCTGAATAACTGTTTTTGTCATGTAATTGGATTGCACTTTGTCAGGCCTCTACCCTAAGACTTGTCCAACTTGGGTGTCCCACCTGAAGGCTAAGCTTCTGCTGCTGTAGTTCTTAGGGTCACTGAGGCACACAAACCCCCTGACCACGATAAGGTGGCAATCCCTCAGGGGGAAAACTGAAAACTGGCAGCAAATGTTGGCAGATGTACAGGAGAAGCAGTGCCTGTTGATGCCACAGGAGTAGACATGCTAGCTGCTGTCTCTGATGTACCAGCATCATTGCTACTGCTATTGGTACAGGCAGGAGCAGCACCACACTTTTTAAAAGCTTGGAAAAAAGGATGCATCTCACAGCATTAACTTTCCCTTTGTGAGCTGCTGGAAGCTGGGGTGGAAAGTGAATAAGCTTTACTAAAGCCGCTGTAATTACGTCAGTATATGAAACGAGAAAACTGTTGAGTGCAGAGTTGAAAGCTGAGGCAGGGCTTTGTGTCGGGGTCTGACAGACACAGGTCCTCCAGTCGGCTCTATGCAGCAGACAGGCTCACAGTAGTGCTTGTGGGATCGAGAAAGAAACACTTCTCTACCAGACTGAAACTGTGAGAAGAATAATGGACTAGTCCCCCATTGACTGTACAAATATAGATGTATTTTTTAGTTCTTGTTAATTATCTCACAAGCCGCTATGATTTTGACAACAGAGATTTGCTGCTTCCTCAAAGCCTCCCGCTGTCGCACAGCTCATTTTGCTCTGCCCTGCCTACTGAGAAATCTGACGCCGGCTCATTTGCATACTAACAGTGATTGGATGATTAGCTGGGGGGCGGGTGAGTGGGGGATCTCTGCTGAGTGCTGTGTGAGCATGCGCACAAACAGCGCACGGAGGGAAAGAGCAAACGAGAGATGGAACCTATCGTCTCATTTGTGCCTTTTCCAGTGGATTTTTCAGCTACTGTAGTAAATCTTGTCCATATTCAGTTTTTGGGTAATCTATTATTTTCTTTCTCAACTTCTAAAAGTTTGATTTAAGGGGGCAGGACGTTTGTTTAAGGGGGCATTGCCCCCTCTTGCCCCAGCGTAGAGCCGGCCCCGCCCAGGACATGCTAGAGAGATTATGTCTCATGGCTGGCCTGGGAACTCAATTTGGTATTCCCCTGGTGGAGCTAGCGGAGGTGGTTAGGGAGAGGGAGGTCTGGGCATCTCTGCTTAGACTGCTGCCCCCGTTACACGATAAGTGGTGGAAAATGGATGGATTGATATCATTGTCTTTTGTGGCATTTTGATTTAGGTCTTAGCCTTCCCTTTCCCAAGTCTCAGTGAATTTCTTTTTGAATTCACACCTTGTCCTTCAATTACCTCTTCAATTACATTAAACCCAATAACTGATTTCTTTACCACCTCTTTACTAACTAACAATGGCACCGGCAGATCTGTGCATCTCATTAGGTTATATCTGGGTTCAAACAAACAGAAACTTACTTCAATCCAGCCTTAGAAGGGTATTTCTGGGCCATTAGCTACTTTCAAAGTTTAACAGTTTCCATTTGATCATGAGTAGAATGGACTGGAGTATGTAGTAAACTTTTGGACTTCAACTCCACACTCATGATAGACACTTGTGCCCCTGTCTCCCACAGAGCTTGAGTTTTCACTTTGTTTATCACACACCACTTTAGACACTTTTTACCAATTAACTATGCAATGCTTCTGTGCTTTGTGGGAAATTTATTCATTTTAGGGAAAGAGTGAATTCTGGTTCATGCCGTTTTGGCACGGCCTGGTAGCTTAAGGTCTACTATTTGTTTTACTTTTCTTGATGGGGTACTGTGTGATTTGTGCCCATGCTCAGCACCATTGCAGGACATGGTTCCAGTAGAAGTCATAACCTGTCCCGCAGTCAGAACCTGCAGACGTTTTCCAAAATCCTCCTGTTATTTTCCAGTCTGCATCCTCTGGACCAGTGAGTGTCACTGCCACACTTCAAACAATGGTTACTTTCGGGTACTTTATTCTGCTGACACTGATCACACTGTTTTTTGAGTCTTCCATTCTCTGAGGTAGGGGATTTGGTATGGCGCCTATCAACAGTTAGTTTCTCACGCTGAACAGTATGGACTAGCAATGCTACTTGACAGGTCAGCTTCCTTATAGCAGAATGGTTCTCCTCCAGTTTTGATAAGGCATTTTCTCTGGACTGTTTGGCGATATGAACAGGAGCTGGATCAACCTGATCATTTGACCGTCATTAGTTTCCATCAGATTCAACGCAACTCAATGTGAGGCTTTGGCAATTCTTTTTGTTTTCTGAGCCCTCTCACTCTCATTACACTGGGTGACCTGTATTTTCTCTAGTAACAGAACATCAATAATGTTCATATTTTGCAGGAGGCCTTGCATATTTGCTATGATATTAAGATTTAACATACTAGTGACAATGGACTGCAGACACTGGCTTTGCCCTAACACCCGGTTATATTTCTGGCCAGACTGGGCTTGCTTTGATGCTGACAGGACTCTATGATGCAAGTCCAGCATTTGAACCAAAAAATTGAGGACTGTCTCACATGGACCCTGCACAGCTTTAGGCAACTGCCGAAACTCATCTGTCAGTGGCATCTTTTTCTGCATACTGAGTACGTAAGATCTGCCTTAGTGTATGCAAAGTGAGGTCCGTTTTTGCCCTCTGAATAACGTCTCAATTTCACTCCTGGACTCACGGCACTCAGGATACGCTTTTTGTAATCCATTTTCAGTCTGACATTCTAAGTGGGTAAAAGTTAATTTATCCTTTTGATTTACCTCACTGGTTTGTCCATTCATTTTAAAGTCCTTTAGCCATTCGATGACACGCAGCAGCAGGAAATCTCCGGCTCCCATAATGATCGTGGCTGCACCGTCTCTCTCTGTCAGCAAAGTCTCCCGAACTGTTACTGCACTCACCTGTTCTCTCATACAGACATGGATACGCCCTCCTCCTGTATGTTTCTTACAACATCCCTTTAGTCCTGTCATGCCTGCATTTCCTAAGTGCATTAAATCCACCAGCTCACAAAACTGCATAACATGTTTAAATAATGCACATAGGCTTTCCCCGCCAAATCAGCATTGTCCTTGCCAGTTATTTGGCAATGTACTCACATGCACTGCAATCCCTCCACTGATAATCTAAACACCAGTTTGATTTCATTCAGTACTTCTTCTTGTAGTTTCAACATTTTCCCTAATCACTGCCTAACACAGGAAAGGTAAAAAGGTGTCTTGGGTTTTGGCCAGATAATTAGCATAGTTAACTCTGCACTTTACTAACTAGCTAACTGCTCTTCCACTTGTCCTTTGACCACTATACCTTTTCTGTGTCCTTTTCACATGCAATGTCTCTTGCATCCATACCAGCTTTTATACAATAAAAAAATATTCCAGCAGTGCCTCCAAATTATTACATCCAGCATCTACAGGACACAGAAGTTTGTGGCTTTATTCCCTCGTTAGGCTTGGACACATATGAACTTACCCACAAATGAAAACTTTGCTATTCTGGATTGACCAGTGGGTAGCATGAGCAGGATCCAGCTCCAGCATAACTCGTTAAGTAATGGGGTTTCTGTTTTTTTTCCTTTTACATTTTTTTGTGCTGGGTTTCATTCTGTGACATGTGGCACTACTCTTCATCCCAAATGCACTCACTGCCCCATACTGGTCGACAACGTAGGTGCATCTAATACATCCTTAAAAAATAAACAATACAATACTTCTGCAAATAATTAGAATGCCCTGCATGTAAGAAACCCTGTGTACAGTGAGCTTCAGATGCTTCTGAACAGTAACCTTGGATTTTAGATGGGTAAATTAGCAGTGACAGTATAACACCTTTGTGTGAGTGAAATAGATATCACCTACTCCTAGAAAAAGGGTTAGGGTACCGTGTCTCGCCATAAACTACTGCAATTGAGTCCAGTTACTTGAGGTTAAGAAGGAAAAAATTAGTAATATGGACAAGATGGATGTTCTGGAGAATTAAGATTACTTTAATTATACAATTAGTATAAACAGTCCCCAGTAAATAAACAGAAAAAAACTAGCAGCCTTTTTTTGAGGGGGAATGTACTCTGCTCAAGTTGCTGGATATTAGCTACCCTAACAAACAATGATTTTGAATTAAATGGGCAGACATATCTTCAAATCAAGGGCACTGCATTGGATAAAAATTTTTTTACCGTCATATATAAATTATTATAATTTCATTGCAGATTTGGAGGAGAAAGCCTTACATACGTGTCAAACACTGCCATCACACTATTACAGACACTTAGGGACACCTGAGCACATGACTAGGGGGAGTTTTAAAAATTCATATATATACATATTAAACACACACCACAAATGTGTCACAGTCAAACACAATATCCACGACACGCACCAGACTTCGTAGAAACAACGACCTACAAGGGCCTTACCTTCAGTCTTACAAAGAAATGAAATACACACATTTAGTTCAAGATCACTGTTACATGTGTGTTTCTGTTTTCCCTTTCTTGTTGCCCCCCCCCACTCCAGTTTCTTTGCTGCAGGTGAACTGTACCGATTATTCTGTGGGTTTGTCCTCCATCCAGAGCCCTGCCTCAGCTCACGTCACCTCATGACTGCCCAATTGGGGAACAACATGGCAAATTTAATAATGGCCAGATCCCAAATGACAGCGGAGGAGATCTATAGACGAAGCTAATGAGCTGCTCTGTTGTGGGGATGTGTATGTTGTTTTGGGACCAAATTGCATGGCTTAGGCTGCAGCATTGTTCATGCCTGTTTTGATTTGTGTACATAGTTTGTAAATAGAGTAATAGACACCAGTTCTAATGCAAGTAACTCCTATAATAACAACCTACTCATACTTGGGCCAGAGGGTAAAATTGCAAAATGAAGGAGAACTTCAGAAGGAAATTAAAGAACAAACACAGGATTACACTATATTGCCAAAAGTATTGCAGTGCCCCTCCAAATGATTGAATTCAGGTGTTCCAATCACTTCCATGACCACAGGTGTATGAAATCAAGCACCTAGGCATGCAGACTGCTTCTACAAATATTTGTGAAAGATTGGGTCACTCTCGGGGGCGGCACGGTGGTGCAGTGGTTAGCACTGTTGCCTCACACCTCTGGGATCGGGGTTCACATCTCTGCCCGGGTTCCATGTGTGTGGAGTTTGCATGTTCTCCCCATGTTGTCGTGGGGTTTCCTCTGG
>JAAGVU020000185.1:0-18540 GCA_011763525.2 Mormyrus iriodes | reverse complement strand
GAAACTTAACTAACAATTAACTAGAAAACAGAACTCAAGAAACAAGGGAAACAAAGGGTCACTAAACTGGCTAACTAAGAAACCTGCACAAGACATGAACAGGGCAACTAAGGACGGAGAGCTACACAACGGAACCTTAATAAAGATGGGGAACAGAAAAACCAAATAATAAGCAAGACGGGGAAGGCTGGCTTCGAACCCCACATAATGGGGTTACGGCCTCTATGCCGCATGCTCGACCCCTCAAGCCATGCAGCAGTCCAACAAGTGGTGAAACATACAAGGGTTAGACAGGGGAGTGAGAAGGCGGAATGGCCAGTGAGACCTGCTGGCCAAAACAGGGAAGACACATGAAGGACAGGACTAGATGGGTGCTGAGCCTGACACATTGCCTTTATACTTCATACCGGTGCAGAATGTAATATCATCTCTGCAAAAATGCTTAGATTGCTTGACATCAGAGCAGAGCTGAAAATTTCAATCTGCAAGTTACTTACTCTAGCCACCAGATGTCAACCTTGGGAAAGACAGCGCTCTTCTGTGAATATTTCACATTGAATTTCAGATTGTCAGTGTAGCTCCATCGATACTTGGGTGTGACACATGTGAAAAATTGGGCATGGTTAGAAGGATACATTAAATTGAAGCTAAAGATGACATACTAAAAGACGTTAATGATTTATTCACTGGTCTTAGCTTTACTAGGGTATCATCACATCCAGATAGATCCAGGAGTTCTGCTGTGACTGACCCTCCCAGAATGGATCCCATGGCATTAAAAGACAAGATCATAGAGGAACGATACTAAATGGAGAAGATATAGTATTATATAAAGGCTATAATCTTTAATAGTTAGTTTTTTGTGGCAGTGTATTTGTGAGTTAATTGCATGGTTGTTGTCATGCCAGCGGGCACGATGCTTAGGCATGATGTGGGTGGAAAGGACACAGCCGAGGACACGATATGGTAAACCCCATATGGGGACTTTATGTTCCGAAAGGCGTGGGGCACACAGACATACAACAGGCTACGCCAAACTACAACAATGACTGACAAGGAAACACAGCACTGGGGAACTCTTATACAGAGGAACACCTAGGAATAAACGAGGGGCACCTGTAGCTGATTAACACGGGGCAAGAACACTAGGTAACCACAACGAGCAACAGGCGTGGCTGATTAGCAGCTAGACCTTTAAGTGCCTTATATGTAAGTAGGAGAACCCTGAAGTCAGTCCTGAACCTAACAGCAAGCCAATGCAGGGAATTAATAAGTAATGCGTATGGTACAAGGTGTAAACCTGCAGGTTGCGACATCATGTTTGGTATCAAATTGACAAAAAAATTCTCTCGAAATATGAATCCGATCATGGATTATCACAAAATGACATGTGTCTAAAGTTAAATACTCTAGAGTTGCCTCAGTATGGTCATAAATCCGTTGAGTACACCCCCAATCCAGAACTCTGGTCAGATGTCCCAGGCCATTGGTCCAAGTGTTGATTTCCCAATAATCAATATTCATGCACAGTGAACTTTAAAATCCCACACCTCGGATCCATCGTGGGTGTAGCAGAACTGAAAGGCTGATGATACCCGCATGTAAACCAGCCATCGCCAAAAGGGGGGGAGGAACAGCCAAAACTACAAAAAGCTGCAAAATAAAACATCAGACACCCCACTCTACAAACTGCTCCAGACCTCACCCCCCCTCCCTGAACTCCACCTTTCCATCACCTCCAACAAACTTCCAGAGACTCCATCCGCAACCTTGTAAACTCCCTTTCTTTAATTTTACAATCTAACCTCTCCTGTTCTTCTGTTTTATCATTTTTGATCACGCTTTCAAGATCAAGGGCTTGCTGTGCAGAACAGTATTTCCTTTAAGGGTACCCATTTAAATTTTGTTACTGCCTTTTCATATTCCATCCTGCTCATTGATTTATTTTATTCTGTTATTTTATATTATTTCAAGTTTTTTTTTATGTGTAATGTTTGCCGCGTGTTAGTCGTAGTGTTAGAAATAAATGCATGCCTTTCATACAAAATCTCAGCCTGAATGACTGCCTTACTATAAGTCACTTCACTGGTGCAAACTAAGCTGTAAGCTTTATGAGGCTTAAGTTGGCTTTTTATTTGCAGCTGCTTATTCGGATTTTCCGGTCCACCTTATATGCTGTGCAGCCTGATGCAATGATATGATTGCGCCTGTAGGGGGACTCATTTACCGAGGTTTCCCTTCAGAATTTCATTTGGTTTTCGATTTGCATTAACATTATGTATTCATTTTCAGGCAGGAGCTGAGGAAATAAAAGGGTTTGACCACTAAAAATTCACTTCAGTATGATGTTCGGAAGGTAATTTCCCTTGTAAAAAGACCGGTCCAAAGTTGTTTTCACCTTTACATCTAACAGGGAACATTACTCATATTAACATTTGGTGACATGTTTTTACAAATTTCAGGCAGGAACTAAAGAGATTTTCACCTTCAAATCCAGCTGGGAACATGGCTCATGTACACATTAGGTGTCATCATGCAATGATCTCCAGGCTGGAGTTCAAGGGGTTAAATGCTTTGAGCCAGTGAAAACTCACTTCACAATGATAGTATATAATTTTTGCAAGTGAAATCACTTGATTCCTTCTTGCTTGAAAGCTGTTTTCACCTTCAAATCCACCTGGGAATATAGCTCACATACATTTTGGTTGTCATCATGCAATGATTTCTAAGGCAGGGGTTCAAGGGGTTATGCACTTTGAGCCAGTGCAAATTCACTTCAGAATGACATTTTACGATGTCTACAAGTGATATCCCTTGTTACCTGCCTGGCGCAATGTATTCTTCACCTTCAAATACACCTGGGAACTCTGCCCACATACTCATTGATAGACATTATTTGGCATTATTTAGCAATTTTAAGTAATAATAATATCATTACTACATAAATGTACAACATAAATGTTTCATAGTGTGGCTCAGTGGACTAAGTCTCTGGGCTTCTGATCAGAAGGTTGCCAGTTTGAGCCTGGCTTCAGCACATCTGTGGGTCCTTGAGCATTGTCCTTAACCCACAGTTCCAGTGGTGCAAATATGGGTAGCTGTCCTTTGTGTGCAGCTTGCTCTTACCTATAGACAGGAAGTTGGGGGAGGTGTAAAGAGACTTTCCCACCAGGGATCATTATAAATTTGGAATAATTGGCATATTAGAATCAAAAATAGATTGCTGTTCTATTAAGAATAGGTTAACAACGATGTGATTCTACTAAACCAGTTAATTAATGGTAATGATTTTACACTGAATTTCTTAGTACTTTTGGCATCACTGTTCCCCCAAAGGAGTTTGCTACAGTCCTGGACGTTATTCTTTCTGGAATCTTAATCCTCGTTAAAGAGACAAAGAGACCAGTTTGTTTACCAACCCTTGACCCTAAAGTAACTCCAGTGGGTAATATGTGCCTGTCCACTAATGTAAAAAACAATTATTGTAACATATGTTTATCATTTCAAAAAATATTATTAGTATGCCTTCTGCTATATCCTATTGGTCTAGATTTGTTGAAAACTTAAATTGGAAAAATATCTGTAACCTTCCATACAAAAATCTCCTCACAAATAAAGTAAGGGAAATTTCAGAATCATGCATAGGTATTATCCTGCAAGTCATTATCTTCTCAGATTTTAGAAGGACATAAGCTATATTCCCTGGGTGGTTTGAAGGTGAAAACAGCTTTGAGCCAGGCAGGAATCAACAGTGTTGGGGAGTGGCTAACTAAAATCAATGACAGTACTAACTTAACTACTTTTTTCAGTAGCTTATCAGTAGCGTAGCTGCTTTTAAAATGGTGTAGCTTTTCCAGTAACTATTTTTTTTTTACAAATAGCAGTGTAGCGTGGTAAAACGCTACCTTGTTAAAAAATGCTATAGGTCGTCGTCAACTTATGACTGATCGATTTTATGACCGCCCCGAGATGGCATATATGTGGCCAATACAGCGCCACGTGTGACAGCGCGAGTGTTGCCCAGTGTGAGTGTTTGACAGGAAATGATTGTATGATGACAACCAATGTGTATGTAAGGTATATTCTCAGGTGGATGCAATGAAAACCATTGCAAATATAAAGGCACAACATACCTTTTAATGATTAAAAATAAATATAATGAAGTCATATTATTTTCAGATGTCATTTTCAGTCATGGTTAAGTGAATTTTTATTTGATCACAGTATTTTATTGATGCTGGCGTCTACCTGCAAGTGTTTATATTAGAGCATTTAAGCCTTTGTGCCATGAATTTTGGGCCATGCATCAAAATTCACATAAATGTTATGTGTAATATAGAAATGAACATAATACAATGTACATAATAAACAAGACATTTCTATACAATGGTGCATGGTGTCTGTAAGGTTACAGAATATTTTTGTCCATCTACAATATAATAAGCTACAGAGATGGACAGAGATAATTCAAAATTGAGAGTGGAAAAACGTTTGCGTTTGTCTCATTTTCTAAAGTACAAACATACTATTACTGTAACTGCCAAGCTTGTGCTGCTGCCGACACTGATATGTACTTTTCTTAAAGTGGTAACAAGTCAACCGTAGTGAGTTCAGTTAATGCGAATCAAAAGGCAAATGAAATTCTGAAGGTAAGCCTCTGTAAATGAGTCCCTTTACTGGCGCAATTGCACCATTGCATCTGGCTGCGCAGCATTTAAGGTGGACTGGAAAATTCGAATAAGGAGCTGGGAATAAAAAGCTAACTTGAGCCTCATCTAAGCTTTTTAAGTCACAAGCTTGTCATAAAGTATTGTAAGACTTTCTTAACGGTCATGAATAGGGCCTTGTCACATAATTGCTACATTATGTGGTGAAAGTTACGTTTACAGGAAGAACAGTCTAACCCAGTTTAAGTAGTCATACCATAATTAATGAAATCCATTCATTTTCTGTAACTACTTATCCTATACAGGGGGGCCTGGAGCCTATCCCAGGAGCTACAGACCCAAGATAGTGAACAACCCAAGATGGGGTGCCAACCCATCACAGGGGACACGCACACACTATTCACAGAACCTATGAACAATTTCACAACTCCAGTTAGCCTCAGCATGCTTTTGGAATGTAGGGGGAAACCAGAGTACCCAGAGAAAACCCCACGACAACATGGGGAGAACAGGGGCAAACTCTACATACATGGAACCCAGGCAGAGAGTAGAACCCAGGTCCTGGAGGTGTGAGACAGCAGTGCTAACCACTGTGCCACCCCTCCATTCATATCCTGGAACTAAATCTTCTAGTAACTGACCAATTGGGACTGCAATAATATAGTCTCCTGGAGAAACAAACTATTTGAGCATAATTAATTAATATGACTTAATATAATTGCTTGAAGGAAAGCAAGTTTAAATCCTTGCGCTGAAAGGTAAAATGTTTCTGCTATTTGTTAAATTGAGAGTCTCCAGTGCCGTGGTCAAGTACCATTGGCAACAAAATGTAGTGTATTCACTATTTCGGGTCCATTGCCGGCACACGAGTGCGTGTGCAGACACAAATCATTTCAGCTAATTTTTCCTACAAATGGCAGCAACGCATTAAAAAAAAAAAACAATAACCTGATTTTTAACCATTCATTAATCCTTTATAAGTGTAGTCATATTGTAAAATGGTACCTTTTAATTTATATGAAATAAGATCAACATGAAGGATAACCAGGTGCGTAATGGCTGGCTGACTTCTTTTGGATGGCTTAATGCATCAGGCCTTGGAAGAGAGTATCTTTACACAGCATGATGATTTATTGGCAGAGACAGATGAATGGTTGTTGTTGTGGTCCAGATTACTTCAGGCTGTACTAATACAAATCGGTAACTTGTTAGAGTCACAACTCTGCAGAGAACATGTTGATCCAGCCCTATTCCATCACATGTTCAGATATTCACCAAAAATGGATTATTGGCCAAAAGAACTTTCTAAAGGGACATATGAGATAGATCAGGTATGTCCCAGGCTTCCATGAGTTGATTGATGTTGTGAGACGTTTTGAAGTCATTTTCATGTTGAACCATAGCTTTTTTTCCTCAGTGACAGTACGACCCTCAGGTAACATGGCATTAACGGCACCCACTGGGTTCTATTTTTATGAGCTAATGCAAAGAATGCAACTAGCCTCTCTATATGCTGCCATTAGGTAAAACAATAAGAAAAGATAATGTTAATTATCATTCCTATGCTGACCACACCCAAATATACATTTCGGTCATGCCCAAGGACTCCGCACCTATTGTAATACTAGCTAAGTGCTTCAATGAAGTGAAGACTTGGATGGCTAAAAACTTATTAATATTAAATGCTCAGAAAACTGATGTTTTGTTGTTTGGAGGCAAGTCCATAGATAGGAATGCCATAATTTCTGCACTCCACTGCCAAGGGCTGAACTTTTCCCTCAGCAACTCAGCCCGTAATCTAGGTGTCATCTTAGATACAAGCCTGTCATTCAAATCACATGTGGATGCAGTATCGAAGGTATGCTTCCGACAGCTACGCAACATCGCCAAACTATGACGTTTTCTTACTATTCAAGAAAGAGAAATTGATACATGCCTACATACAGTAGGTTAGACTACTGTAATGTTCTGTTATCCGGGAGCACACACTGCACATTAAACACCTTGCAGCGTATTCCAAATGCTGCAGTTCGAATCGAAAGGAGCAAGAAGTTTGAACACATAACCCCTGTTCTTTGTTCCCTGCATTGGCTTCCTGTTACATTTAGGACTGACTTCAAAGTTCTCCTACTTACATATAAGGCACTTAAAGGTCTAGCACTTGCCTACCTGACAGTGTTACTTGAAGTTTTCAAGCCGCACTCTCCACTCAGATCGCAGAATGCAGGTTTCCTTGTTTTTCCACATATAAATGAAGTGACAGTTGGCAGTAAAGCATTCTGCTTCAGGGCCCCTATGTTGTGGAATAGTTTACCAAGCTATGTTCAGGATGCTGAATTGGTCTCAGTCTTTAAATCTCAACTGAAGACCCATTATTTCAGTTTAGCTTACCCACAACTGAACTTGTAACATGGTAACACACCATAACTACGGCTGCTGGTGCTGCTGTACATGCCATTTTTATCTACTATGCTTGTCCATTAATGTGTCAATGCATGTTTTGATCATTCATGCTCTCTGTCTTCCCACATGTCCAGGTGGTGCCTGGGGAGGGAGCTGGAGTCCTGGTTCGGTCCCATGGATGGATGACATCGTAGATGTGTTATGCCGGCAGGCACGACACTTGGGCATGACGTGGGTGGAAAAGACGCAGCCAAAGACTTGATACAGTAAACCCCGTGTGGGGACTTTACTTTCCGAGAGGAGTGGGGCACACAGACACAGACAGGCAGCCAGTTGACCTTGGACCCCCAGAGGTTTTTTTCCTCCCTACTTGGGAGTTTTTGGTTCCTCTCCTCTGTTGTCATCTAGCCTTCCTTCTTTCTTTAGTTAATTTCTTGTCTTTCCTTTTTCCTATATAAATATTTGAAAGGCGCTATAAAAATATATATTGAATTGAATTGAACTGAAGTAGCATTTATGGGCATGTTCAAATCCATTTTGCTATTTTGACAAAAACAGACAAGACGCAGATAGGTTATCATAGCTCTCTTAATTATTCAGAGGTGTGTCTTAGGTATAACATGCAATGAACCAATCGGAATGGCACGGCACCTCACCTTTAACAGGCAGGGATGCATGAGCTATGGCAGATTGCTATTTTAACAGCATGTTTATCTGGCAAACCAGATTGATTTTCGCCCAAGGAAACGGACATACTCGTGCACAAGGTGAAAATAGGTGAGTACATCATGCATGGGAACACTACTGTTTCACCTAAGCCTTTCAAGGTGAACCAGGTATGGGATAAGGTAGCAGTGGGTGTAACTTCATTTTCCTCATCAACCAGATCATCCGCGAAGTGCCAAAATCGGTATAATAATATCAGAAGACAGAAACTTGCCGCTGAGCGAGCATAGCGGCTGGGAACGGGGACTTAATTATGCTTGTTTTTTTTTCTTTAATTTTGGGTCTGCAGTTTGCAAAGTATATATAAAAGTGCAATGTTTGTTCAAACAAAATACAACCTGCAGTTTTAAGGTGTTTTAAAATGTTCAAATAAAATGCAATAGGGCTGTTATTTTTCTACATCCACAATTTAGATTCCTTACAAGGCTACAGATGATTCAGCTCTTCTGCCAGCTGATCCCTCCTTGCCGGTGCTGCTGCCAGCATACACTCCTTTATTGGCATTGGCACATGCAGTTCAGAATTACATCTCTACAGTTTTCTAATGTGTCCTCATTTATATCCAACAGACATCCATCATCCATGGCAATGTTATTCAACATAAACCATGCCACAAGGAATTAGTGCTGCGACCTTCTGAGAGCTGTATTGTAATGTTCCACCTGACTTATTGAAATATCTGAAATGCATTTTCAGCAATCCAAATGTCCTTTCAATCAATGTACGTGCTCAGTATCTGCTACACCACCTACCTTGGTATCATTTGCAAATTTAACCAATTTACTATATAATAATAATAATAATAATTGATACTTTATTGATCCCCGTGGGGAAATTCTCTTTACACCTCCCCCAGTTTGTTCCCTGTAGGTGAGAGCAAGCTGGCTGTGAAGGGCAGCCACCCATAGCAGGGCCCAGGGAGCTGGGGGTTAAGGGCCTTGCTCAAGGACCCGCAGAGGTGCCGAGGCCGAGGCTTGAACCGGTGACCTTCCAATCACAGGCACAGAGGCTTAGTGTCAATATTGTTTATGTAAATTAGGTATAATAGTGGCCCTAAAATTGAACCCTGCGGTACCCCACTATGAACGCAGACCCACTGTGACATTGTTCCTCTAATAACTAGCTGCTGCATCCTGTCTGTTAACCAGTTTTCAATCCAAGCTGCTACAGTACTTAAAATCCCTGCAGCTTTGAGCTTAAGCAGGAGCCGTTTCTGGGGGACAACAGCAAATATCTTCTGGAAATCTAAGTAGATCACATCGTAGGCCTTTTTGTGATCAATTTCTCTTGTAGATTCCTCAAAGAACCCGAGTAGATTACTTAAACAGGATCTACCTCTCCTAAATCCATGTTGGCTATCCCTCAGAATGTTATACAAATCCAGGTAATCTACCATTTTCACTATAATTATAGTTTCCATTACTTTTCCAGTTATGCAAGTTAAACTAATTAGCCTATAGTTTGATGGATTACTTCTATCCCCTTTTTTGTTATATTAGCATGCTTCTAATCAGAAGGTACCACACCAAGAGATAAGGATTTCTGAAATAGCAAAGTTAAAGGTCAACGAAAAATGTCCCTCATCTCTTTTAAAACTATTGGTAAAAAGCCATCAGGCCCCTGCAATTTATTTGTTTTGAGCTTGGCTAGGTTTTGTAGCACGTCAGCTTCAGTTATACATATATTAGTCATATATTAGACAAAGCTGGATTAGAAATAAGATTTGGCATGTTACTCATATCCTCTACAGTGAACACCCGTGCAAAACAATCATTGAACTCATTAACTATATTGATTTCACTTTCAATTATAAGGCCCTTACTATTCTGCAGATTAGTCACTTCAGTTTTTAGAGCTCTTTTGAAGTTAAAATATTGGAAGAAACGTTTCATGTTATCCTTAACCTCTAGCCTTTTTTAACTCAACCTGTAGACTTAGATATTCCTGCTTAATTCCATCATCATTAATTATTTTCAACTGAAAGTAATTTTCCATGGCCTCACCAAACTCCTCCCACACCCAAGTTTTTGCTTCAGTAGTTGCTAAAGCCACATTCTATTTGGCCTCTGTATCTGTCAGGTGCTTCTGGAGTCCCACAAGCCAACCACATTTGGTAGGCCTCCTTCTTCAGCCTGACATCTCCCATTACCGCTGATTTCCACCACCAGGTATAGGGATTGCCACTGCAAAAAGCACTAACAACCTTACAGCCACATTTCGACACACCCACCTCAGCAATGGAGGCCTGGAGCATGGCCCATTCAGGCTCAACTTCCCCAGCCTTCCTTGGGATGCATGAGAAGTTCTGCCAGAGGTGTGAGTTGAAGATCTTTCGGACAGGAGCCTCTGTCAGATTCTCCCTACACATCTTCGCTATGCATTTGGCTGCGCCAGATTTATCTGGCATTCTCCCATATCATCTGATCCAACTCACCACCTGATGGTGGCCAGTTCACGGCTCAACTCCTCTCTTCACCCGAGTGTCCAAAACATGCAGACGTCGGTCCAACGATGCAACTACAAAATCAATAATCGAACTGCAGTCTAAGATGCTCTAGTGTACGGTGCACTTACAACATTTTTGTCACACCGTACTGCCCTCATAATACCAACTTTTTAATTTCCTTCACATGGTATGTGGCAGGAGAGAGGAGGAAGAAAGACTTTGGGGAACAAAAATCCTCAGCCACTGCCTAAGAATTAATTTATTATTAAATCTGACCCGCAGAGTGGTCTTTCATTTTGCATGGCGATCTATGTCACATATACACTGATCAGCTATAGCATTAAAACCACTGAAAGGTAACACAAATAACATTGTTTATCCATTACAATGGCACCTGTCAAATGTGCCATTATATATTAGGCAAGTGAATAGTCAGTTCTTGAAGTTGATGCTTTGGAAGTAGGAAAATGGACAAGTGTAAGAATCTGAGATACTTTGAAAAGGGCCAAACTGTGATGACTAGGTGACTGGTTAACAGAGTCAAGAGCACAAAAACCTCCCAAACAGGTCTTGATGGTCCTCTTTTATTCTATCAGGAAACAGGAACTAAACAATAAACTGTTTTTTTTTTTTTATTTCAGTGCAATGTGCACATAGAAAACCTGGAACTGGAACTGCTATAACATGGGATCTGAAAGGACAGACAAACACAGACACGCAAACTGTAAATACATATACATTAGAGTGGCCTTGCTCAAGAGCCCAACAATAATTCCCAACCACATGAGCAGAACCCATCCCCTTCCTGAAAAAGGCAGAAATCCTTAACCCAACAAGCTACACATTATGCTCAAAATGTTTTAATAGGCTGTGAATGCTGAACTGCTGAATTGAAGAAAATCATATATACCATAAATATATGTAGAATACTTGTTGTTTTAGTAATGCATTGCCATGAACTAGGAGTATGTGGTTTTATAACACCTGAAATTCATCAGCATAGGTTAAAATGACTCAATATATTGGCAGTTAGCATTGTGTGTTGAAAAAGCCTTTTAGCAAAAGCTTGCAAGAGACTAGCAATCCAGGGACTGGGCATGCAGGTTGCGGTGGGGATCACCCCATATTTATTGGGGCTGTTATTTACAGCGAGGAGGGAAAAAAATGGCAAAGGAGAAAAATGCAGAGGGAGAACTAAGGTGAGTGGTGGGGGAGGGATTTGTTTTTCCTTTGAATAAACTTGTTTCAATTAAAAGTCAGATTTTTCTCATTTTTGTCAATGCAAGATGAAGGTACTTCAGCAAACAGTGATTTTTTTCTAACCCCTCTTACTGATTTTTATAAGAGATGCCAATAATAGTGGGGGGGCACCTTATACTGAAGTACACAATGTTGTCTTTTTTTCAGAGAGTTTTGCAAATGGATGCCGATGCAATCCCACATGAATTTATCTTCATAGATGAGGCTTTGTTTAATCTGACAAAGTAAGAATAAGACGCAGAAACATCATCAGAGATATTTTGAATGCCCTGGGCCAATGTGGTGGTAGCATCATAATGTGTGCTGCAATCACACAGAATGGGGTCCTCCACTGCTATGCCAACTTAGGTCATTACAACAAAGCCCCCATACACAAAAGTGACTACACAATATTGTCACAGTACACTAAATGAATGCAGAGCAGATGAGATACATTGTCATCTGGTAAAATGTATCTTTCCACTGATCTGCTTGGGTCCAAAACTGGTTTCATCAGCATCCACAATTTTCATTACAATACCTCCTACCGTACTCTCCTTTTCTTAACCTCATTGAGGACTTTTTTTCGGCCTGGCAGTGGAAAGTTTAGGATCTCCAGCTGTATGTCAGGATACCCTCCATTCAAGCCATGGAGGAGGCCTGTGACCAAATTGGTGCAGGGTCTGTGCAAGGACGAATTCGCCAGTTGAGAAGATTCTTCCGTCTCCATCTTGCAAGAAAGGACATAGCCTGTAATGTGGACAAAGTGCTATGGCTAGATCCAGCTAGGCAAAGTGATAATGCTTAGTTTTTTTTAATTCATGCTTTCTTTTTTGAGTCCACAAATACTTTTACTATGTTCTTTTCTGATTTTCAGTGCAAAATGCATCCTTTGGAAATGCATGGATGTACTGTCTTATTTTCAGAGTGGAAATAAATATTTTCATCATTGTGCACTGCTGGTCTTCTGTGCTGTGTTAAGTCAATATATATTTGTTTTACATTTACCAATATCTGAAAAAAAACATACCCAGACTAAATCATTAAAACTGTATAAATGCTACAAGTGTTTTAGATTGAGCACTGCAGTGTGTAACTGGTTAAAACAGAATCAGATCGTATGAACCATGTATGTGCTATATGGTAACAGAGAACTGGGTTTCATTTTGCAAAAGATCTGAGGTGTCAGGAGGTAACAGGTTTGGATGCTATTCATCCAAATAGCTCAATATACTTCAATATTAGGTCAAATACATGAACTCGTGGCCATAGGTGGAAATTAGCAGGAGAACATTTTAAACTGGATTTGAGAAAGCAAAATATGGAATAGTCTTCATGTTAGTGTAGTACAAGCTAAAACTTTGGGTTCTTTTAAATCAGAGCTAGATAAGATTTTAGCAACTTTAAGCATTTAGTGAAATTCTCCCCAAACGAGCTTGATGGGCTGAATGGCCACCTCTTGTTTGCAAATTGCTTATGTTCTTATCTTCTGCTACTTGCGTGTGGTTGTGTACAGTGTTTTGACAAAATGAGCCCTGTTTTGAAAATTTTGCTTAAGCATTCGGGGAAAAAAACTATAAATGTAGACCTGAAATGCTCTTCGGCAAAAACGATTTAAAAACCACAGTACATATTGAATTGGCAAAGAACTACTTTGGTGAGTCTGAGCCAATTCTCAGCCCTAGAATCCATGCAACTCGCAGCATAAAACGGGTATACTATATGCTGGCTGCTTGTGTGCCACCTAGCGGCCTGGATGACAATATATAGTAAGCACCAAATGCAATAAAACCATACAAATATTTTATGATTAAAGCTGATTAGCGAGCCAGATCTGGCTCACTCACATATGCACACCTGCGGGCAATTTGGTAACTCAAGTTCAATTCAGTATGTTTTGGACTGTGGAGGGAAACTGGAGTACCCAGAGGAAATCCCGTGACAACATAGGGAGAACATGCAAACTCCACACATGGAGCCATAATGGAGATTTGAACTCTGGTTCAAACTCACTCAGAGGTGTGAGGCAAAAGTGCCAACCTCTGCTCCACCATACTGCCCCCAACTGGACACTAAAATTCTAAAACTACATCCATATTCTACAAATATGCAAAAAAGATAAAAATGGATCCATCTTCCAACAGCTTCTACAAATGTAACAAATTTCTGCATATATTCAAGTAAATGAAAATATTCACTGCAGGTACAATTTTACAAATAGACTTCTGGTGTTCAACATGGCTGGGTTTATTTATTAAATATGTGATTGAGAGACCACTAAGAAAAATACAAATACAAAATCCTTAAAAAAATAACAAAAATGGGTCATAGCCAGAAAGGTGCAGTCATGTGGTTCCTCAGCCTATTACAAAATGGTGGATGTTTGGAGGAATAAATAGTTTTGGTACATACAAGCAACCTGTAATAAGGTGTTCAGTTATTTAGTTGTTTAGAAGTAAAAGCATGACACTTGAAACTGGACAAAACTACTAAAATATCAACTAAAGGAAAGATTTTTTACACCAGTTTCCAACATGGAGTCAAAATATACTGTTCAGATTTAAGCTATACTCATTTTTGCTTCCCCCCAGGACAAGTATTCCACTTAAAGGGGTAACAAGGACTTTAGACTATTACCAACTCATACATTCTTTTTTTTTCTCTCATTAAAAACTAAATATGAATTGAAAACTGGTATAAAATACTAAACAAAATGCTAAACAAAAAATTTTGCTGAGCAAACTAAACACAGCTGAAATACGAAAATAAA
Source organism: Mormyrus iriodes (assembly GCA_011763525.2). Lineage (NCBI taxonomy): Eukaryota > Metazoa > Chordata > Actinopteri > Osteoglossiformes > Mormyridae > Mormyrus > Mormyrus iriodes. Next base: position 4,289 of record JAAGVU020000185.1, on the reverse strand, counting down.
TTCAAAAATTCTGACATTTTAAACCAACCTTAAATTGACCATAAATAAACCTTTTATACAAATCACTAATTAATTGGCAAAACAAATGAAAAATTTTGAATATAATTTCAAATTTTCAAAAAGACACAGTTGTGAATGCAGATCATAACGTAGAAAGTGCTGTACATACAAGAAAATGTTCTGTGTACAATTATGCAAATCAAGAGAACACTATATCTACAGGTTCTGGTACTTGTGCAAATCATGATAGATGTACTCAAAGTCATTAAAACAGGTTTAAATGATCACTTTTGCAACGATGGAACAAGTATCACACTGAATTCTTAATTAAAAGCTTAAGTTTGATGTTAAATAGACTAAGTACATTTGTGTGCTGTAACACAGAGCAGTACTTTTGTAACAGCAAACTGACACCAAATTGTTTAGAAATTATCATACATATACAGGTCATAATGTACATGAAATAAAAATTAATTTCTTTGTTTTGTGGGGGGGGGCAATGCAGCATTCCACTTACAGACAGCATCATAAAGCATTTAGCACATGCATCTTGAAAAGTATTATAGCATATCAGACAGACTCACAGATATTATTAAGAAAGCTGTTACCTCCCAAAATGAAACAGAATGTTAAAGTGATTGTTTATAAAAAAATTATGTAAATGTTACCCATTTTCCCCACATTAATTCATTATATTTAATGCTTAAAGAATTAACTGAAAACACATGCACAAAATTAACTCAATGATGAATCACACACAAACACACACTTGTCAAAAACATGACATAACCATGATATTTTTAGAAAGGAAATATAAGATTTTCATATATGTAGTTGCAGCGTCCTTCCCCAGGATGGCACACTCATATCAACGCAGATTTCATCTACTTCGGTTTTCACTTGTGGTTCCAACCCCTGACTCCTCTGTCCTGTGATGAGTTTTTTTCATGGCAGTTGTAACACTGTGGGACAAATTTATTTACCAAGGCCAGTACTGTTGCAAAATCTGTTTTATAAAGTAAATTTGGAATCTAAAGAATGCCCAGACTAAAGAAATCTAATGGAATTCCATACAGGTATATTAAGCCTCTCCTGAGTAAACCCTTTCATGTAGAGACATCTGCTTTGCTTATACATCACTTTGGGGGAAAAAAGCAACCTAGAAATGTAAATATAAGAATGTGCTCTGATAATAATTTCACTTTTGATGAATCTCAGCCAACTATATGATACATGAGTTGAACTTGCCATAACTTATTTAGACATCATATCACTTTACACAAATAGTGATCAAAAGCCAAGATAGGCCAGCACCTTCACATCCATACACAAATCCTTCATTTAAACACTTCCACTACTAAGTCAGAGTGATTTAATTGCACTCTGCATATCTGCAGATATTACTACCCTACCTGGTTATAGATGAACACTAAGTGCTTCTTCCATGAGACTCAATGTCCTCCTCTGAAATGACTAAGAAAAACAAAAAGAAAATAACTAAAAATGTATGGTTAGAAATGCACTAGGAGTTGTGTTTTGCCTACCATCCATATAATAAATCATTATTGCAAATTGGAGAAGTCTAACCCATTTGGTACAAGGAATAACTAACACATGAAATTACAATTGTAATACAATAAAGAAAACTTAATATTTGACATTGGGAATGTATAGAATATTATGAATATCAATATAACAAGTCTAAGCACTGTATTTCAGAATTACAAAAGAAATATTTATTCAGCATTCAACCACTTACCATGGACAGGGCCACAGGGAAAAAAAGAGACACAATGGTGCTAGAATTTTTAGAATTTAGGATTTTCAGATTTTTTTTAGATTTTTTGCATTAATTTGACCTACAATGTGATTAGATGATTATCCAAGTCTTAAAAAATAAACACAATCCAAAGACAAAAAGCTCCTTTTTTAATTAATCAGAAAGTTCCAACATTTAATATCTTGCTTTCAGTAACTGGTATGACCCCAACTGTCAATTAGTTCAGTGTTTCCCAACCATGTTTCTGCCTTGGCACACTTTTCATTTAAGCAATAACATGTGAGAAGGAGTGTGATTATACCCCAATATATCACGGCTGTGATTTGTTTGTAGGCATAAGGCGGCATACAACACATACCACACATGATATTACTATGCAACACAGCAACACCACAATACATGATAAATACATGGAAATATACACATTATTTACACGGCTGGCACTGGTCGATGGGTACCTCAAGAGCTACAATATGTACATGAACAGGTTTAACATTGTAGGGTGGTCTTATTCTCATCTGCATTTGATTATGTGACAAGTCTGTTTACAGCCTATTGGACAATAGTCCTTCCATCCATCCATCCATTCGTTTTCTGCTGCTTAACCAGAGTCAGATCGCGGGGGCAGCGTTCAAAGCAGGGATGCCCAGACCTCTAAAGTAGCATTTGCTGGTATTGTTTGGAATTCACAGCTCCACAATTAGATTAATAAAAATTTGCTTATTTTTACACAAAACTTTTTCTTCATCTAAGCCACTTAAAGTACATTCATAATTTAATTATTAATAGATAAGCTTATTTTATTTAGTGAAAATATATACACACACACAGCACACCTGGCCAGTTCTAACGGCATACTAGTTCTAACGGTATATGGTTGAAAAAAAGCTGAATTAGTCCCACATATCAGTTTGGTGGGACATTCTACTGGATTAGGTTCTGGATTTATTTCTTTGATTCAACCATTCTTTGGTAGATTGAATTGTGTGTAATGGGTCACTGCCTTGCTGCAATTCCAACCTTTTGATCATCTTCTTAAGTATAATTTGCTGATTTAATTTAGAATTCACAGCTCCGCAATGTTGAAAAGTCATCTTGGTTCCATGACAACAAAACCACCCCAAACTATGGCACTCCCACCACAGTTGGGATAAGATTATGTTGGAATGCAGTGTTTGGATTTCACTAAACAAAAGATTTCTTATTTAAGCCAAATAAAAAGAAACCGATACAGACCTGACCAATCGTCAGACATCACTTAGATATTTACAATCGATTTCCGCCGCTACAGTACTATAATGCTGAAGAGTTATATATGGAGAATTGTTGTGTTATAAAGTTATAACTGTTAGTAAGATGGCTACACACGGTTAACAGGGGTCTCTCTCAACTGCACAGCGATCCATAGCGCTTCTAGTAAGAAACTTACTTCCGTCAGGGGTCACCACAGCATATCATCTGTTTCCATTTCTTCCTGTCCTGCGTATCTTCCTCTTTCACAGCAACCACCGTCATGTCCTCTCTCACCACATCCATAACCCTCCTCTTAGGCCTTCCTCTTCTCCTCTTGCCTGGCAGCTCTATCCTCAGCATCCTTCTCCCAGCATACCCAGCTTTTCTCCTCTGTACATGTGCAAACCAATACAATCCCGCCTCTCTGGCTTTGTCTCCAAACCAACCTGAGCTGTCGCTTTAATACACTCATTCCTAATCCTGTCCATCCTCCTCACTCCCAACGCAAATCTTAACATCTTTAACTCTGCCACATGTCTTTTCGTCAGTGCCACTGTCTCCAATGCATATAATATAGCTGGTCTCACTACCATTTTGTAAACCTTCCTTTTCACTCTTACCGATACCCGTCTGTCACAAATCACTCCTGCCACTCTTCTCCACCCAGTCCACCCTGCCTATACTCTATTCTTCACATCTCTTCCACACTCTCTGTTACTCTGAACTGTTGATCCCGAGTATTTAAACTCCTCCACCTTTGTTAACTTTACTCCCAGGATCCTCACCCTTCCATTGTGGTACATCTCATTCACGCACATGTATTCTGTCAGTCCTACTGACCTTCATTCCTCTTCTTTCTAGAGCATATCTCCACCTATCCAGGGTTTCCTCCACCTGCTCCCTACACTCAGTACAGATCACAACGTCATCTGCAAACATCATAGTCCATGAGGACTCCTGTCTGATTTTGTCTGTCAACCTGTCCATCACCATAGCTAACAAGAAAGGGCTCAGACCTGACCTAAGATATAATGAATGCATCCGTCACTCTTACGGCAGACTTCGCTGCTGTCACAATACCACAACTCCTCTCTAGGCACCTTGTCCTATACTTTCTCTAAGTCCACAAAGACATAATGCAACTCCTTCTGACCTTCTCTATACTTCACACTAAACCTCAATTTAAAAACTAAATTGTCAACTACCAAAACTCCTTCATCAAATCAATCCCATAGTTGGCAAAATCTTAAACACTGTTCATCTGGTTAGACACAAT
>JAAGVU020000183.1:0-17266 GCA_011763525.2 Mormyrus iriodes | reverse complement strand
ACCCTCATCATCTTTACTTATTCTGAACACTGGCATCCCACAGGGGTGCATTCTGAGCCCTCTACTTTATGCCATCTACAATTGTTGTTGCTTTGTTTTTATTGTTTTTATTGTTATTATTATGCAGAATCAATTAAGCAGCAGACAACATGCTGGTGCTCTTAGACTACTTGCAATACCCCAACATTGCCACAAGGAAAAGTGTGTATGCAAAGTCTGAGCCTGATAAATTTGAACTTTGGATTTGACCGTACACGTAATCTAAGATCAAATCTGTGCATAAGAATAGTATATAAATGAGGCTCCAGGACATTTACCTGTCCAGATGTCAAAACAAGGCCTCTAACATCATAGGAGACCCCACCCACCCTGCACACCATTGATCTGAACTGCTCCCCTCTGGGAAATGATACAGGACTATTCATACACACACCACAACACTGAAAAACAACTTCTTTTCCAGAGCCGTTAAACTATTTAATTCAACATAAAACAGATATGTAATATTGAGTTATGTGAAATATTTTATGCAATATATATGTTTAATATATTTTATTTGCGGTGCTAGACATTGATTATACTGCTAATTTTTCACACCTTTTTGATTATGCTGCTGCTCTTTTACTCTTATTTTAGCTATAAACTGTCTTTTGTATATCCTTTTTAATGGAAATTCAGGGAATGCCGTTGCAATTTTGTTGTTTACTGTCCCTCATTAATACATTGACAATAAAGTCTTCTTATGTCTTTTGTCTTAATTCTGTCCTATGCCTCCTTGACATGCATGGCAACTGTTGTGGAGACTGAGTGTGCCTGTATCTGGTTGGATCCCACTGAAATTCAGTTTGGTGCTCATAATCCTACCATGCAGCAGCTAAGTTGGTGAGCACCCTGTAAGCCTGAAGGAAGTCATTTGCAAACTCCTTCCAAGCTTGCCATTCCAGTGCAGCTGTTTGTAGACTGTTTTTCACATTTCTGTTGAAACATTCTATCTTCCCACTTGCACACCGGTAGTATACTGAGGATGTCTTATGCACAATGCTTCAGTCTTTTTGAAATTTTTCAAACTCACAGGATTGAAATTGAGGGCTGTTATCTAAGATGAGCTTTTCCAGGTTACCCTCTTTGCTGAATACTGTATAGAGGAACTGGATCACAGTCTGTGATATAACTTGCGAAACAAAAGGCCATTTATTAAAGTTATCAACAATATTGGTACCGCTGGTGCTTTGTAGAATGGTTCCTCTATGTTAATGGCTAGCTTCTCCCATGCTGCTAATGCAGTGAATGTGGAAGTGTTACAACCTCCACTTCATCCTCGAATGCAGATTCAGTTCTTTGAAGCAGAAAATGCGGCAACATTTTCATAGCTTTAGCCTCAATACTGCAATCATTATAACTTTCTCCAAAGTCAGTGGCACCTCAAAAAGCAGCCCCTCTCTGATGCATGGGAATTTTTTTTCTTCTACCAGTTGGTCACAAATCATTTCACCTGCCATAGCACAAAATTTGCATGTGACATGTAGTCTAACCTTAGCGCTGGCCACATTGGCAAAAACGATACTGCTCTGTTACTGCATTAACTTCAGGTGTGAAGAAGTCCTGAATAGCTTGAAAAGCATGCGGTATATGTCATCTGCTACTGTACCATTATTGTATCGCTACTGTATAGCATATAAAGAATTCTCTAGCCTTTGGCACCCAAGCAACAAATGAACAAGACGTATTTCCTCACATCAGGTAGCTCCTTGCCCAGGGCCAGCACGTAGTTTTCAAAAATCCTGATCCAGACCTTAAAAGGCATCATCTATTATCCTGTAAGTTGGAGAAAAGGTGCAGGCTGCCTTAGATTAAGTGGCATCTTTGACACCAATATGTTGCGTAGTGAGTCAATGAAGGGGACAAGAGATCCAAAATCAAGCACTTTACTGGAGCCAACACACCATTTCACATGATCGTTTGCTTTTCTCTCTTCTTCTACTGTCTATATGCCACTAGAGCAAGAGTAGGCAACCCTGATCCTGGAGGGCCAGTATCCAGGAGGCTTTCTATGGTACCGGATAAGTTCCTATCTGCCTGAGATCAGGTGTGGTTCATCAGAGACCAGGTAGGATAGAAAACCTGCTGGATACTGGGACTCCAGGATCAGGGTTGTCTATCCCGGCACTACAGCAGTCTCCATCCTACAGACCCCTACAGGATGTGTCAAACACCATTGAAACCATCATAATGAGCTAAATCGTGTGTAAATCATCCTTGGATAATATTGTCTCAAAAGATATTGAGTCTTATCAACTACAGTCTCTCTCCAGTGCTGCTGTAATTTATTGGGGAACCAAAATGCTCCCAAACATTATGACTGACTGTAACCTGCATTAACTGTAACCAACTCACAGTCACAATTATCATAATGTTTTCCATGTTTAATATCTACTTGTGAATTTAGGTTCAACCGGTGTCAGTAAAAGCATTCATTTCATTGTGCGTATACTGTTGAAAATTGCTATAAAAATTATGTAATACACAACAAATTTGTGTATCTTTGCACACTACAACCATCTGTTGTTTAAAAGTCCTATAGTCAGATCCAATGGGCTTGATAAAAAAAAGTCACAAGTAGGAAGTAGAAACAGAATTACTGTTACTGAAACTGTATCCCCCCATTCCACTGTTGCTGCAGCACACTTCCACAAAAGACCACTGTGAAAGACTCCTGTAAAAGAAAGCATTGTAATTTGACTTGACAGTATGAATGAGGAGTACCAATTCTCAGCTGGAAATAGCTAATATAGCAGCTCTAGTTATTCAAATGTTCCAATAATGGATACATAGTTTAACTGGTTAAAAAAATGCACCCAGCAAATGTGACTCAGTAGATTAACCTTGAGAATACAGACCAGTTTCCAATTAAGACAAATTTCGAGAGACTGGGAAAGCTGCCACCAACTGTTTCTAGAAGGTTATTTATGGGATAACATTAAAATATACATCTGCTAAAAAGCTTTCCGGCTAAGGTGATCTACTCTGCTTACTGTTTTTATGGCTGGATATTTACCAGAAAACGGATGGAATTTGGAACACTACAGAGAGGAACACTAAAGAACATGTTAGATTAACTTATGTTAACCTAATATAATCACATAAACAAAAATAAATTAAAAAATGGCTACAGAAAAGACTAGTCAGAAATAAACTGGATAACCAAAATATTCCCTTATCACTGCTTTGAATGTGCCAAGGGGTCAGCAATCTCAGGGTTATTATCCATCTTGAGATAATGAAACTAGCCTAGTTTTTACCGTAGGCGTGATCACACGATCATGATTAGACCAAAATAGTCACGGGACACACAGCTGGAAGACAATATAAGGTGTAATGTGTAATATTTAGAAATATACAGCTTTTTCACCCAAATAACTGTATTCCCCAAACTTCAGGAATATATATTGTTTTAGCAATGGTCCACCACACAATTTGTGGGTGAGGAACTAAAATATTAAACTAAAGAGAAACTAAATTTTGAGACAGATCACCTCAGAACTGAGGCAGCACTGCAAAGTGATATCGAACAAAGGGCAGTTTCAGACATTTGATCCCGTTAGCGCGATAATTCAAAAAGTATTCGACAGATCTTTTTAAACCTTTGTTGACATGTTGTAAGGGTGAAGATCTGGACCTGGTTCAATTTTGAGACAAATTGCATCAAATCGCAGTGCCACATAGTGATAGCAAAGAGAAGGCTAGCTCAAACATTTGATCTTGTCAGCATGACAACATAAAAATTATTTGGTTGATCCTTTACAAACATTGCAGGGACATTTTGAACAGAATAGCAGTATATGTTATCAGTACCCTATTTATTCTGTTTATTATTTTTTCTCTTTGGTGGATCTTATTACCACTTTACAGATGTCCATGGTCAACAAGGTGGGGGTGTGTGGCTGCATTACCACAGCATAGCAAAGCAGGAGAGAAATGGAGTGATATTATTGATGTGCAAATCCAGCCAAAAAAATCAGGATCTCAGCATTCCTGATCAGGATTCAATTTGGTAAGGGGTAGGAAAGAAAAAACAATTTTTTTAAGACTGTGCTCTATCATCGAGTGCACTGGGACACAGCTGAAAACAAAGCCTTAATGCAGAATGCAGGGACATCTAATCTGAAGAGGACACATGACAGGCTGGCAAAGTCCCTTCTCAACTGAATCCCAGGTCTCCAGTGCTTTTGAAAATGTGATTCAGACCTTTTGTTGCATTTAAATAGGGTCTCCTTACATTTTCATGGGGATGTTGACTTTGAAGTGTCACAACATTTGTGGCCTTAAAAATTATCCTGAGACTGCTTTTAACCCCCTGGGGACTAGGGGTTAGGGACACACTTTACTGACGGGAGTATTGTCACACATTTGTTTCAATTTCATGAACTTACCCATGGTAAATACATTATTTTTTATATATTTGTTTTGATATTAAACTCATCTTTATATGGATGTTGTAAATGTATCCGATTAATGTTCAGTTTGTAATCTGAAGTCTATGTATACACATGAAAATCATGTACATTGGAAAATCAGTTTAGAACAGCCGCAGAAATATCGTGAAAACAATGGTCTCCATTTTGATCCAAGAAATCTTATCATCAAAGTCATGGGTATGTGACGATGACTAAATAGTGTAGCTACAACATACAGTTGGATAAATAAATTGGAAATACCTTACTCTTGTCACTCTCTTTTCAACAATGGCCTCTATTCACTGAATATGTAGTAGGACTCACGGTTATACACCAGCCATTCACACTTGGCCTAGGTGACACACAACTGCCGTTGAAGGGTAATTCCAAAATTAAAAAAAAAAAAAAGAATTACAATATGAAAACAACAGTGTTTCACTATATGCATTTGCAATAAATAAGCAGAATATTATATGAATCAAAATATGAATCTTAAAACGTCATAAGAAAATGTGAAGCTGCAAAACCTTACATCCAGTGCACCAATCGTGAATACATTTCCAAGTAATGTCAAAAATCCACTTAATATTCATGGCAATTTACTACCAAACAACAAAAGATATTGATGCAACCAAAACTGCATTCCAGCAATTAGCATAAACACAAAACTTGATGGAAGGAAATCTAGATTGTATCTCACTCACCGAAACAAAGGTAATTACAAGGCATTTTAAATACATGAATACATTGTAAATACATGCTTATTCAGCGATTTACAAAGTGAATAGAGTTCTTCAAGGTGAGGGTGGTACTTCACACCCCTAATTCAGGAGAAGAAAGGTGATATGGTTTTTTGAATATACCTGACAATCTCCGTTTTGGGGGAAAAAAATGATTATGGTTAGTTTTTTTTCGTGATTCTATAAAAAATATTTTGCGAAGTTATAAACCGAAATAGACGTTAAACCAAAACTTCATCAACGATGATGCACTGGGGCCAATAAGGTAAAAATTTTACTTCACTATTTTTTCCACCCCTCTGTGAATTGCTGGGGCTCTGAAACCAAACTCCTTTGCGTGCTTAAAACAATTCCTAAATGTGTGGGTGTGGGAATGTATGTGGGTGTAAATTGGTATTTATCATGTGCGCATATGAACAGCCCTACTTGACAAATTGATAAATCGCATGTGCACAGCAAGACTAATATAAATGAATAAATGCCCTTAATGGCCCATATATGGGCATATAACTTCCGCATAACAATGTTGAACTGCACAATAGGAGAACGTGTTGCAGAAATGGAGAACATGTAGAGAAATATAAGCTTATATTCTTATTCTTTTTTGTAATATATTTTGCACTATACACTTGCATTGTTATTTTGTTACTGTATTTTGCTATTAAGAAATAAAGTAAAAAAAAAATATGTAGAAGAGGAAATACGGAACTTCACCAAGAATGAAGTGGAAGTTATACTGGATGTAATAGTAAAAAAAAATCAAATAGGTATTTTTTGGCAACTTTATCAGACACCAGTCAAAGAAAGAGAGGGACCAAACATGGGGACAGGTGACACATGCAGTTAATGCTATGTAGTATACACACAGTACTCTACAGAAAATAATTTAAATATAAAATCACAACACTTTATAACAGAGATTTCACTCAAATTTCACAAAAAATGGCACAAATTGCACTAAGAAATCAAAATATGCACGTGAAAGTGAAAAATGAGAGATGAGAAGGAAACTATGGCAAAATATTTTATTACGGTACAGTGAGTTTCTTTTTATGTAACAAGAGTACAGTACAGCTACTATATCTGTACCATACAAGTATCTTCTATATATAATACTGTATGCATACAACTTAGGTATGAACAGTGGCTCATTATATGGCTGGCAGCGCTGCCCATTCTCCCAGACCTGTTACACTAAGCGATAGACCCACTAACATCCTACTATGTCTGCTTTCAGGCATCTGTCTATCAGTGAATATTATTTATTATGGATCTTGGATGTGAATTCAATCAGACGTGACTCAATCAAGCATATCTCGACATAAACTGTGTTTAGTAACAGTCCATCCATCCATCCATTTTCTGTAACCACTTATCCCATTTGGGGTCACGGGGGGTCCGGAGCCCATCCCAGAGGCTGAGGGCCCAAGGCGGGGAACAACCCTGGATGGGGTGCCAACCCATCGCTGGGCACACTCACACAGCATTCACACCTATGGGCAATTTGGTAACTCCAATCAGCCTCAGCATGTGTTTGGACGGTGGGGGGAAACCAGGAAGAAATCCCACGACGACACGGGGAGAACATGAAAACTCCACACACATGGAACCCAGGCAAAGACTTGAACGCTGGTCCCAGAGGTGTGAAGCAACAGTGCTAACCACTGCACCACCGTGCTGCCCCTAGTAACAGTCTAAATTATACATTATATTATTTGGACCTTAATTTGACTTTGGAACGATTCCTTGTCATGACCTGCATACTTTGTGTGAACATAAGGTTAATGATTATGTGGGAGTCTGTGCGTATGTTATGTGTTGCTTCAGCTACACTTCTCTGTTGCTACTGGTGTGCATTTATAGATGGTCAGCTGTATTGCTAAATATACCCATATTTCTACAGACAGGACGAAATTGATGCGTGTGTGTACGCACGGTTCATGCACAAAACTCTTCATACGCATGGTTGATAAACGGGCTGGACTCTATTCCACTTTGGAGTTGCTGTGAGTGAGAGGCATTGGGCAGGTGAGGGTTTACTCAGTCCACCACTTGTATGTTGGAGTTTACCCCGGTGAACGAGAGTGTCGGCTCCCTTACGCTTCATGTCAGAGATGGGCTCTGACTGTTCTCTGTGCTTATGCACCAAACACCAGTTCAGAGTATCTGACCTTATTAGAGATCTCGGATGGATGGTGCCTCATTTGGGAACTCCATTATTCTACTGGGAAACTTCAAGGACATTCTGATTTTCCCATGTTCAACACGTCCCAGAGTCATCAAGGGAGGGGCTTGAATTTAATTTCTTTTACTAATTGCAGTCTTAATTGTATGGCATCATCACATTGAAAATGAGAAAAAAACAGACCAAACTCAAGGCTTCCAGTCATCACGCTACAGGTGATGTGTCTCAACAGGCTAAATCTCTGTCTTGGTAATCAGAAGGCTGCATGTTCAAGTCCAGTCTTGGTAGAAAAGCCAAACATCCATGGGACGTTTACCAAGATCCTAAACTTTCCAGCATTTTGCTGTAAACATAATGAAACAAAGACACCCTTACATTGCTCCATGCAGCTTTTGCAGGTAAGCATGTTCCTTTTATGAGTTTAACAATGCAACGTGGCACAGTATTTCACAATTTAAAAATATGACAAACACATTGTAGAGATATAACAATGCACCATGGCGGAAAATCATTTATTAATATAAATGCAAGAGGGCACAACAGGCATAATCTCAGTTTTCCTTTGAGATTTAATTTTTGAATTTTGTATTGGAGTCTGAAGAATAAGGAAAAAACTGCAAGGAAAAAAAGGAAATAGTTTGAAAACAGCTTTTTAAATAATATTAATAATAATAATGATAATCGACACTGTATTGATTTGACTGGGTAAATTCTCTTTAGCCTCCCCCAACTTGCTCTCTGTAGGTGAGAGCAAGTCAACCGCGAAGGGCAGCCACCCACAGCGGCGCCCAGGGAGCTGGGGGTTATGGGTCTTGCTCAAGGACCCACAGATACTGTACATTAAGGACATGCCAATTTATTCTTATTTTTCCTTTTAGTTTTAAGAAGGTATAGATATGCTTGTTTAAAAAAAGCACTTTAAATGGGCAGTTCACCCAAAAACTGCAAATAGATATGTTTTGGAGGGACTCTAGTGCTATCTATCCATCTAGGTTGTTCTGCTGGGAGTTGCCTAATTTTGGAAATATCAGCAATAGAAATGTCAGGCTTCTCTCTAATATATTAGGAGTGAATGGTAATGTTCTTGTAGTGATGAAAGCGTCAGAAAAATACATTTGAAGAATATCAACAGCAATGTCTCTTACCAGAAATCGTGACCCGGTTACTCAAGATAATTCACAGACTTTGTAATACGCAGTTTAATGTAGGAACTATTTTCTTCTACCAAACTCCACACACCAATCGTATCACTACACAGAAGATATGAACATAACTAAAACATATCTTCTTTCAGTTTTGCAGTGAACTGCCCCTTTAAGAAAAACAAAAAAGGTTTGAAAACAACTTGTTTGTAAATGTACATGCCTTAAAAGGAATAACTAAGAACTGTGACACTTTAATTAGTTTTCTTGTTTTGTTTAACATATTGAGTGTATCGAACCATGAGCCCTGAATCATCTATCAAACTGAATCATGAGTAGACTGTACCATTACACCCCTAGTTCCTACGTACATGCCATTTTTATCTATTATGCTTGTCCATTAATGTGTCTATGCATGTTCTGACCATCCATGCTCTCTGTCGTCCATGTCTGGATGGTGCCCATGTACCATCTAAGTTGGAGTCCCGGTTCAGTCCCATTGAAGGGTGACATGGTGGATGTGACTTATGAATTGTAACATTGTGGGTGTAGACTTCAATCTGCCACCCTACACAGGCCAGCATGGAAAACTGATCCATTGTTGCATTCTAGCTTTGCACTAGACCAGAGTTTATGCCCTGCATTTAGCAAGCAAGCCCACTCTTTCTTTTTCAATAATGTTAGCATGCATGAGGGGGTTGGGCAGCCAGTTGACCTTGGACCCTCAGAGGTTTTTTCTCCCTACTTGAGAGTTTTTGGTCCCTCTGTTCCATTGTCAAATTGAATTGAATTGAAGTTTTGTATCTATGACATATGTCTTACCAAAAGCCATACAAGATATAATGGGTACTCTAGTCCATACCTTGCCGCTTAACAGATAACATTGGTTTAAATTAATGTGGTGATGTCATACAATAAAGAGTGTGATTGGTTAGTGTAGAAGTGAAGCACACGCCCTTCCCTTGTTGACCTAGGAACATGTTGAACTCAGGATAATCAGGACATGTGAAACTTCAATGCTCATGTAGGTAATGACAATAAAACCTGAAAGGGTGTGATTCAAAAGAATGGTCAGTCTGAACCTGAGTGGTGCTCTAATATTGGACTTCTGTTGTAACCATAGTTTGTCCATAACAAAGCATCTTGTTAGAGCATAAGGGTGTTTGTAATTGTACCTGGCACTACAGCATCCTAGGCCATAACTCGGTGATTGATTTTGTAATTGTATCATCACATCTGTAACTGTATGTCTTGAATAACTGGGTTAAGATAGAAGATGAACTGTCAACTGAACACCAACTAGTAGTAAGTTGGATCAGATGATAGAAAAAAATGCCATCCAGCCTCGATAGACAAAAACGTATAGTGAGAGTGTGCTGAGAGTGTCTGTCAGAGGCCTCTTGTCCGGGAGATCTTCAGCTATCACCCCAGCAGAACTTCTCTTGCATTGTGAGTAAGGCTGGAGAGATTAAACCCAAATGGGCAATGTATCATGACTCCAGTGCTGAAGTGGCTATGTAGAACTGTGGCCATAAGGCTGTTAGTGCAGATTCTGTCATGGTGGCAACCCACAAACCTGCTGAATATCAGTAGTAAAAGAAAGCCATCAGGCTGAAGAAGGAGACCTTCTGAGCTTGGTTGGTTTCCGAGACTCTGGCAGCAGCTGACTGGTAAGCAGTGCAGATTCTTTCCTGGTTGTGGAACAATGGACAAGCTCTTTACCATCACAAGGATACTGGGAGTGTTCATAGAAGTTTACCTAACTAGTCTACATGTGTTTTCGGGACTTGGAAAAGGCAAACAACTGTGTCCCTCTGGGGGGTCCTGTGGTGGGTTCTCTGGGAGTAAGCTATGCCAGGCCTGATGCTATGGGCCATTAGGTCCCTGTATAACCGGACCGAGAGTTTGATTTGCATTGCTGGCAGTAAACCAGACTCGTTCCCAGTGGGTGCTGGACTCCAGAGCTAACCTTTGGCACCATTACTCAATTCAATACAATTCAATTTTATTTGCATAGCACATTTTCACAACATTTCATTGTCTCAAAGCGCTTTACATTATCTCTGCCCAAAGTACCCAGTGAACAGGCCAGAGGTGACAGTGGCAAAGAAAAACTCCCTAGAAGGAAGAAACCTTGGGAGGATCCAGACTCAAAGGGGGGGGGGGGTATCCTTCAGGGGCCGGCAGAGGAAGCCAAATGAACAAGATAGCAAATTCCTAATTTACACAATTTACATTTCTGTTCATAATTTTTATGGCACAGTCAAGAGGTGGAGGGTGTCTAGCGATCTGGTTTAGCGATCTCTGGACTGCGTCTTTCATTTTTGCAAATGTGGTCCTGTTGGCTGCATTGAGCTGTGACCTCCAACACACACTGTGGATATTAGCAGCCCCAAATATAAAGCAACTGGGATGAGGATCTGCATCTCCAAGTCTGAGGTCATAGTTCTCACCAGAAAAGAGTGGACTGCCTCCTCCAGTTTGGGGATGAGCCACTGCCTCAAGTGGATGAGTTCAAGTATCTCAGGGTCTTGTTTACAAGTGAGGGAATAATGGAATGAGATTGACAGGCCGATCAGTGCAGCATCAGTAGTTATGCAAACATTATACAGGTATGTTGTGGTGAAGAGAGAACCAAAAGGTTACGCTGTCAATCTACATTCCAACCCTCACCTATGGTCACAAACTCTGGGTTGCAATAAAAAAATTAAAAGAGATACATACAGCTGAAATGCTTCTCTCACAAGGTGTCTGGGCTCAGCCTTAGAGAGAGGGTGAGGAGTTTGGACATCCAAGAGGAGCTCAAAGCAGGGCTGCTGTTCCTCCGCATCAACAAGAGCCAACTAAGGTTGTTCAGGCATCTGACAAGGATGCCTCCTGGGCGCCTCCCTGGAGAGGTGATCTGGGAATGTCTGACTGAGAGGAGACCCCAGGGCAAACCCAGGATCTGCTGGAATGAGTACATCTTTCGGCATCTCTGCTCAGGGTGTTGTCCCTGCAACCCAGACCCAGATAAGCAGAAACAAGTGTTGGCCTCCTGACAATCTGCTGCCTGTAATTCCCTCCACTTGCAGTCCATCGGAAACGGCATTTAAACCCCTAGCAGGACTCTGTTAGTGCCAGGTGGATGAAGGCTAACTGTGTTTCCCTCAAACAGAAAGCCCATAAGATAGCTGCAACTTTTTTGTTTCCCAGATTGGTAAGCGGATGACCCCTTCCCCTGCCGACGCTGGAGCTGGCAGACCGAGATGCCTAGGAGGCTCCGTCCATCACGGCCCTGTCCACACTTAGTACCTCATCTACATTTTTTGTCATTCTACATTTGCCTTTTTTCCCACCTTGTGTAATTATCAGGCAATAAATTTGTGGCGTTTCCCCTGCAATTAGCATGCCCAATCCCTGGATCCCTTGCTTGCAGACAACATAAAAATAGTTTTAAAAATGTTAACTTAACTAATAATCTCATAAGAAACTAGAAAAACTGAGCAACTCTGAAATACTTCCGGAAAAGGGGCAAAAATCCCTGGGTCATGAGTGGAAACAAACCAGCTGTAGAGGCAGAACATCCATATAATGCAGGCTGTGAGAAATTGCACAATCCTCAAAGCTAGGCAGGTACCACAAGGTTATATTTAAACTTTGATCTCACTGTGGTTTGGGGTATGGAGCCATGAATGACTACTCTGATGGTCATGCAAGGAGACCAGCCTGGGACCAGTCCAGTCGGGCTATAAAAATCCTCCTTTCATGCGTGGACAAGGTGCTGTTTTTTTTTCCTTCCAGAGAGCGAATAAGTTCCAGTAGGAAAACAAAATATTTGTGTAAAATGAAAAAAGGCAAAGAAGCCAGGGGTGCATAGATCTACTTAACTGCAGCAGGCAGGGCAAAGTCGCATTTTTTGCCAGAGGCAGAGAAGGTGTGGGAGGCTGGAATGTTAAATAGTGGAGGAATGCATCCTCCCATCAGCCTCTTCTAATGTTTACGCATTAGCAGGCCAAACTGGAATCCTTTAGATCTCATGTTAAATTAGACCTGCGATCAACAGCAGGCATGTGGTCTTGTCAATCAGTGTAATCTTACCTTTTGATTTTTCTTACTGTTTTTTACAATAAAGACTTTATGACCAGGACCACATACAGAACTTATTTTAGATATTTTTTTTAACGTGTGTGTGTGTCTGTGTGTGTGTGTCTGTGTGTGTAGAAGCTACACTTGTTACAGCATGTAGTGAAATAATCACATCTCCAACAATGAGCAAATTTTTAATAATTCTATCAGGGATTTGTCTGAGAGCACCTATCTATGTTTAGAGACTTCCACTGCTGCATTATAAAGATCATATCCAGTTATCTGATCACCATGGCCTACAGCTATAGGTCATACTTTTTAGCACCATGCATTTCAGCTTATAATTCTTCATATCATATGGGGAATGATGTGTCTTCATATTATGATTTATGCGTAACCTATTCTCAAATTAAGAAGTATTTATCATACTTTACGCAGCTACTTTCTCA
This sequence comes from Mormyrus iriodes, assembly GCA_011763525.2. Lineage (NCBI taxonomy): Eukaryota > Metazoa > Chordata > Actinopteri > Osteoglossiformes > Mormyridae > Mormyrus > Mormyrus iriodes. Next base: position 4,228 of record JAAGVU020000183.1, on the reverse strand, counting down.
ATATAAAGTAGGAAAATCATATTTCAAGTTTCTGTACTATTTCCAGTATAAGTGATGATGGTGTTTGTGGATGCCATAGAATCATTTGACCAGAGATCTTGTCTTTGCGTTCAGTGTGTTCAGTTGTTTTATCTAAAAGAAAATGCAACTGCACAGCTATATTTTCCCCTCTCAAAGGTACTAGACAGCCGAGTTGCATTTTCTAGGGAACACTGGATCAGAGGAAGATGTATAGAAAAATATGTCATATTGTTCAAGTCTGACTCCAAGCAGTCATAGTCGAACCCTAGATAAAGCTGAAGTGAAACGATCTTTATGCAACCGCAAACATCAGATCTGCAGAGTAAGACACACCAGCACGATCCATGACATTTCAAACATCTCACTGACTGTTAATGTATTGTTAGTGTGCTGTGTTTGTAACATGTTAATGTAATATGTTAGTGTAATAATAATGTTAATATGACTGTTAATAATGATAATAATGTAATATTGTAATTCTAATGATCTAATATTGTATTTAACTAAACATACAAACAGCTGCATGCACTGTAAACAAATGCTGCAGGTATCATCAGCCCATTAAATGATTTTATAAGTCTGTTTTACAGGACTATATTATTAATGACTGATAGCCCATATAGCCCAAATGCCCCACACTTCTCAATTAGAGAATTCTTATATAAATTAAGCCAATCAGCCTAGAATTCACTTCACCAATGACCCTCAGAGGTCTGATTCATTCAGCCATGAAGTTTTGCACAAAGACATGGACAGTAAATAATGTATTTATGTACCCGGGCAACTGATGAGCTATACTGTATGTGTCTTCTTGGAAACGAGCCATAACGCCAACTAAATCGCACTGAGGATATCTGATTCAAGCACGTGACTGACATCTGTAAGAAAGATGCAATATGCAGCCTACATGCACACAGGGGACTCACTGTTCGTCTGACTGTGCCTGTCATGTTCCTCACACACTTTGTTACTATGGTGGAACATTCCTTCCATATTAGAGAATTGACGCATGTGGGTGTTGAAAGCGTTTTTATGACTTTTTTTTTTGTTTAATTTTATTTACTTCCATCAAGAATCAGTAAAATCTACAAGAACATAATTTTAAAATAGTTAAGCAGTGGTATACAGTTTTTAATACAAAGAGCAAGTCTGGATATGGTTCAATTAAACAATATATGTAACAGTTCATTTGATCAGGTGTTGATTTCTATGAAAGGCATCACAGCACAACCTTGAGTGTATTACTGATGTACTACTGGTACAACCTGAAATGTTACTGGTAATACTGAGGGAGATACCAGTATCTAAGCTGGAATAATGGAAACTATGGCATTGCTATACACAAGATATATATGCAGTAATATTTTATGAGATCCATAATGAGATTACAATGTTGACAAATCCAAGAGGGAAATTTGTAAACTCCAGCTGAAGAACGTGCCTAAAAACCACATACATGTAAAAGGTCCCTCTGCATTCCCATCACCTGCTATTTCGGCCATTTTTATGTCCCTATAAAGGGCATTTTCCATTGGCTCATTTAAGGCTGACACAATCCCCCAGGACATCCACTTAAGTACAACCCAATTTTGAACTGTTTCACCGTTTCAGTTCTACTACATCTAACGAACTTTGAGTAGACCTACATATTTTCACATCACATCAGAATAGGTAAATATTTTTTCATATTATTGTTTACTACATTGGGTGTAAAACCATTTCCGTTTGCTGTCGTGAGGTCATTAAACTTTCAATGACACTCATCTGTCTTTCACTTCGACTGTAACACCGCTCTAAACATTTATTGGATATAACGTATTTACAGGCACGTATCATGTTAACAATGGGGTACAAAGTATAATTCCAACAAATCTGGAAGAAAAAACATTTGATTATAAGTTAACTACAAGTAAGTTATAACTCTTATGATCCATTAATTTTATTCGACAGTACAGCTGGACGTTAGTAGGCTATTTTTAAAATAAAGTTAACTCTGCTAGACCTAACCACTTACGGTAATGTCAGGATATTCCTGTCTCCAGTCATGCCCATTACACGAAATTCACTAGCTACTGAAATCTACAGGAATGTTTTTGTTTTATGTCTAGCACAATGTAATGCGTTATTACATCCTGCATATTCACTTGTTTAAACTCTGATACAACGACAGTACAGCACTTTACACCTGGAATACCTGAGGAGCACTTATAAAGGCATTTTTATCTAACAGCCTACATCGATCTTTTAAAAATACATCATACCTTGTAGTAGGCAAGTTGAAGGAAGTTATATGGCATTCTCCTGTGGAAATCCTGGATGACATCCTCACTGACTCTGTGCCGGGACTGCGATCCGGTCCTCCTCTCCATGCACTCATTCAGACAGTAAGACCTCCGAAGGACAGTGTCGAAGAAGCGCAGTTCGGACATTACTACGTGAAATGGGTGCTGGTGCTTGCATTTCAGTCTGCACTGGACTTGAGCTTGGCGAAGTTCAGAGTAACTGCTAAGCGCTTCTTCCATGTACCTTGCCACATTTCTGTAATCGCCGCTATAAAACGCCTCAGTGCCGGCATGGTAAAGAAGATCGAAGGGCTCCAGCGAGGCAGACGTGGGACATAAAACGCATAGATGAAAAAGTAGTGTTGTTTTGGCAAAAAGACTACTTAGGGTAAAGGTTGCATCCATCTTCTGCTTCAGGGCTGCGATCTAAATCACAGGCGCACGCACCTCCACAGCATTTCGCTTTTGTGGCTTCTCGGCAAGCCAGGATATCTAGAAAAGTCCGCAGAGGGTGATGGCTACGAATCCGTAAAGCGTGGAGTTTGGGACGGGAAAGAATTGCTACTGCGCCGTTTTATAAGGGACATGGTCCCTCCCTCCGGTTATTCTCCTACGTGTACCGAGGCACACATCACTTTGGGTTTCATTTTGTCACTCTGAAATGTCTAATACACGATCCCGATGTTTTTTTTTTTAAAAGAAAATGTTTATTTTTTTCATCATATATACAGCTACAGTTCATATTTCAAATAAGAATTGTTACAAAAACAACAATCACAGTGTGAATAATTTCAAAATTTAGATGATGACATTAATTATATAGAGCTGTATGAGGATGAACAGTTTATTATAAAAATTTCACGTCCTTTTTAAAGATTGTAACAGGCTATTAGAATGACAGAAAAATGAACCCACTTTTTGAGCTCTAGTAGTCTCCAAACAACTGACAGCTCACATTAAAACTAATCACTGTATCCAAACTGGAAAAGTACCTGCTTTCAGAATTACCCAAGATTCCCGAGCGGTCATCACCGTGGACAGGCTGTACGTCAACGGGCAACTATTCCGCGACCGAGAAACCATTCCCTGGCTCTACTAGATAAAATTAATCCGGAAAAAAAACGCTACGTTTTCCAAGGTATGTCTCCGTCAATACAATAAAGGCTTGTCTCAACAGCATAGCCTGAGGTAAGATGTGTCACCTACGTCTTACTGACGACTACACCTCTTCTTTTTTCTTACCCTTCTTTAGCTTTTATTTTCTCTTTTTTATTTTCTCTCCTCCTCCCTACATCTAGCACTATGATTCTGCATAAACGCATCACACATAACACACGCACACAAATGGCACATAAACAGACCATACACATAGGCACACCACACACACGTGTACATCACACACACACAGACGCACACAGGCACTCATGCGCACATATAGGCACAGTTAGGCATACACACACACACACACACACACACACACACACACCTAGCAAGCTCCTCACACCCGGCCAGTTAGTTTAAACATGAGCACAATAAGGTTTGTCACATGGAGTGTACGTGGTGTCAGCTCCAGAAAGAAGAGGCTAAAAGTTCTTAATTATCTGAAAAAATTAGAAGCAGACATTGTCCTCGTACAAGAGACACATCTGTCCAAAACAACAGCAGATGCACTCACCTCACCACAGTTCCCACAGTTTGCATAACTACAGTTCACCACAGTATATTCAGCCGGATACAACTCAAAACAAAGAGGAGTGGCCATACTGATTAATAAAAAAATACACTTTACCACCATTAACACTATTACAGACCCAGAGGGCAGATTCATTACAGTTAACATCTATTCAAAACATGAACATATGCATCGCTAGTATATATGGCCCAAATGTTGATGACCCCTCCTTCTTTCACACTCTTTTCACCTC
>JAAGVU020000182.1:0-18739 GCA_011763525.2 Mormyrus iriodes | reverse complement strand
ACCCGGGCACAGACGCGAACCCTGATCCCAGAGGTGTGAGGCAACAGTGCTAACCACTGCACCACCGTGCCGCCCCCCCCTGCTTAGTTACATTGCTTTAATTGATTGGATTGTGCATGTAGGACAGGCCTCAAAAATGTTACAGTAACCAAAATGCTGGTCTCTACCTGACATACTATGGTCTGTGTGTTCGCCAGAGACACAACATAGAAACACAGGTATGGCAGATTCTGTCTGAAATGGAAATCCATACCGATCAGGGGCTAGGGGAGCATAAGAGGAGGGTTAATTCATACAGAGGGGGCAACATTATGATTAGCCAATGATATGTTTTGAATCATGAGTGACAGGGGAGGGGGCATTCTGGAGGCCAATCAGCTTTCAGCTGGAGCCAGTGTACCGTTGGCCGTGCCTCTGTATACGCCCCTGGCTTTCAGTAACAGTGCTGTATGTGTGGCAGAGGGACCCTACCCATCAAACAGTGTTTAATGTATGAAATCATTGGCTGACAGGCTCCTGGAACCCTCTGGCAATTCATCATTACACCGTTTAGCCCACATGGGCCTCTCGATCCAACGCCTCATTCAGACCACTGATTACTTTGGTTTTAATAAGGATTTCTTAGAGCCCACATCTGCTAATCCTGCCAACTCTCATTCATCAAACAAGAGCATCCCCCCACCCCAAACTCATTCTCGTCAGGGTAGGTGTGCATGTTTTTCTACATTTATTTTCCCTCTAGATCAAATTCCATGGACCAGTTGGCATGTGAACATCTATGTCTAACCCTATGACCCCTTAGATATCTATAAGAGAACTGTTTCCTGACCTGAGTAAAAAAAAAAAAAAGTTACGTGACGGTTACCCACAAGGCTAAGGATGCTTTTCCACTGCACCAGGTACTGTACTTTTGGTATGGTACTTTTTGTACTTTCCCTTTTCCATTAACTTCCAGTTGAGAACCAGTACCAAAACATTCACTAAAGTTTCAAACCAACTGGGGTAGGACTTTAAATGCTTGTCGATTCATTATGCAAATAGCCTGTCTCTAAAACAAAATATAACTGCTGTTTCTGCAAACTCAAAAAACAATGATAGCCGAAGTAAAATAAATGAATAAATAAATAAATACATAAAAAGTAATAAGAATGGAAGCGTGGATGAATGATAGACCTAAGCTTAAATTGAGATCTGATCAGAAGAACAGATACAATATTAGGGTGGCCTGTCAAGAAAAAGTATTTTAAGGTAAGGTAAGTTTCACATTGTCATCATGAACTGTGTACACATACATAGTGAGATGAAATAGCAATTCCTCCGTGATCACAGTGCACTTATAACAATACAAAATAACTATACCACACAATAACAATACCTATCTAAAGTGCAGGCAGTGGGCATTAGCAATAAGGGACAATCTTATAACAATAACAATCCAGTTGCTTTTAGTGCATATGTAGTTGATACAAAAATAAGCTTTTACCTGCATGTCTGTAAACATTGGGGATCAAGGCTGCACCGTGCAGCAGAGGATTGCACGTGTAACAGTATATGAATAGAGTTGAATGGTGTAAAAAAATTACAAAACATCCATTTCAACATGAAATGTAAAGGAAAGAGAGGAATCTTTTGTATAGTATACTAGGACAGCAACGGTATTATATTGTTATAATAAATATTGGGGTACTAATAAAGTAAAAAAGGAAGTATAAATTAACAAATTTGTCACAAACCCGTTTAGAAGGGATTAAAGTGGCAAGGATGAAATTGATAACGACTGCCTTGGAGAAGGCATGCAGTGCTTGCATTGCCTGTTGGCAGAACGGCGAGGCATGTTGCCGACAGACAGAACGCTGAGGTGGACAGAGATGGGGAATCCCGTGAGGGGACTTTTAATCGTGCAGGTTGCAGCACAGGGAGGACCAGGCTACACTTGAACATGCAACAACATCGACAATGACCAACAAGGGGTCACAGGACTGGGGAGCTTATATTACAAAGAACCATGGAGGAGTAAATGAGGGGCACCTGTGGTGGATTAACAAAGGGTGAAAAACACGAGGTAACTATGACAATCAACAGGCGTGGCTAAACAGCAGCCCCGCCTGCGGGAAACATCAGGGAAAAATGTCGGTAGGGTGGGGCTGGACATCACAGTGCTCATGCAAAAGCAGCAGCGGTACACTTTAAACTGATTTTTAAACAAATAATAGATAATCTTGAAAAGGAATAATCATTATTCATTGCAAAAATTGCAAAGATTTTTAAGTAAGTAAGGAGTAAAAACGTTTTAGTGAAACTCTCTGTGCTGTAACGTTAATACAGAATTTAAGGTAAGAAAACACCTGAACTTAATCTAGCTGACTAGCAGCGTAAGAATTACATGTGCATAGCATGTGATGTTGGTATTAATATTGCCTTATAATATACTACAGTCATTTATTGAATTCAGTACAAAATACCCATCACATGTTGTTGTGTTATTCAGCACCAGCACCAGTTTTTACGCCAGTGCAAAACCAACATCTAGAGGTACCGTACTTTTGGAGCTTTCTCGAAGTACCAAAAGTACGGTACATGGTGTGGCAGAAAAGCACCCTAAGTGTCCTTTTCCTCCGTGAGCTGTATTTTAATTCAGCCAGAGATCTGCGTCCTGCTCTCATATGAAACTTTGCCCTTTGTGTGAGGATAGGCAGACTGAGCTTTCTTGCATATCCCACCTTTGTCTTTTTTAAAACATACAAACATTTGGAGGTATGAATGAAGCTTGGGGTCCGAGCACAGGGTCTTGCATTTCTTTGTTCCTTGAAGATTATGTCTTCTAAGGCTAAGGTGGACTGGTTTCACTAGGAACTTTCCTGACCTCTTAGTACAAAGAATCTCACTGCAGCAGACTCAAGACAGACTGCAGATTTCCTCAAAGGAGCTCACACTGCAGAACCTCAACAAAACATTGCTTAAAAATGTTTGGTGATAACTGATGTGAGGTCCGTAACTATAAAGTCATCACTTAATTGTAAAACGGTGACTTGTAATGCTGAGGTTTTATGTTTGGTGACCACATCAGAAGATCATCTCGATTTTTGCATATCTGTCTTTATTTCCTCTAGCAGGATTGAGGCTTGAGCCCACTGAATTTGAGGAATCGTGCTATGAAACCTACATCAGCTTGATGACACAAAGGCCAACTTCCCAGATATGGTTTTATGGGGAAGACTTCAATTAAATGTTCTTCATGGAATAATATTGAATGGGAAGATCACCGAGTGTGGACGAGTAGCAGATGGAGCAGACATCATCCAAAATCAGGCTGATGGAATTAACAAAAATGAATAATCCTAGAAGGCTGGAATATGAATGACAGTGATATGAAATTAGTTTTTTCCTTGGCGATTGCGGGGAAGCTATCTGCATAATTAAGATTAAAAAAAGGTGACCAAAGAGACAGGCACATAACTGAATCTGAAACCCTGAAATCCAAACAGGGGTGATTCTAGTATTTTTTTTAAGGTAGGGGGCATAAGAGTGGGCAACCTTATCATTAATTACCCAATTATATGTTTCGAATCAGTGAGTGACAGAGGAGGGGTCAATCAGCTTTCATCTGGGGGTAGTGGCCTTGTAGCTCTGCCTCTGTATATGCCCCTATATCCAAAGCAGCTTTTCCGTTGGGGTGGGGAAGTTGGAGAGGACCATGGCTCTTGTCGGGAGAGAGAACTCACTTGTTGAAACAACTGCAAAAACAAAACAAACACAACAACAAAAGCTGGACGGAGATGAGAGTGGTCCACAGGGCAACACAGAGACATGAAGCTCCACGACCTGCTCCACGGCCGCCTCTATGAGAGCACAGATGCTCTGAAGCACTTTAAAGGGGCAATTCACCCCAAAACTGAAAAAAAGATATGTTTTAGAGGGGCTTTCCCCACCCTGCAAGAAGTTCTTGAAAAGATGCTGAAAAGATGACTTTGCCAGACATTTCGAAAATGTCGAATTAGGCTGAAAAGTTAAAGGTAAAAAGGTGTCTTCGGGTAGTTGAAAAGACATCTATAAAAAGACATCCCTCTACAGTCTAGGTTGCAGTTAACCATGAATTTATTATTATTGTAATATATGAAGACTTTATGTACATATATTTTCTTATTATATTCATTATTTCATATTATATTTGTAGTATCCCTGGCAATTGCATTGCTTTTATTTTAATAAAATGGTTATATGCAGTGGCAGTGTTCAGTAAATTTATAAAATTTAGTTTTCATGCTTGCCAGTATTTTCGATTTTATATAAGTATGGAGATAATATGGCTTTTTAGAATCAGTTCATCGAAAAATATATGCATATGTATGTGCGTGTGTGTAATATATAATATAAAACTGAAACATGATTGGTAGAGAAGTAGCCTGTCAAAATACTTTTCTTTGGGTGGGGGCGGGGCTAGTGACGGGGAAGTTGGTGAAGGAGTGGAGAGAGTGGGAAGGAAGGTAGATATTTTTTATGTTTGGACTTATTAGATACATGGGTTAAGTTTAAAGTTTATAATTAATTCCAAAGTATGTGCTGTATGGCTATCGTTTCCATTTTTTTTCCGGACTGTAATGGCTGAGCACTAAGTGTTCGCCTGCTCGCCAAAGAAATTGCTTAGCGGCTAACTATGCTGTACAGAGTTTTCTGGCGGGGCAGAGCACGGAAAACCGCGGGGTGTGGAAACGACACGACATCGGGATGGCTGCCAGGTGAGGGTACAGGAGGACGACACACAGAAACTGTTGGACATCGATGTGCCAAGGCGCTTCCTGGTGTCCGCAGAGGAAGGGTTACGTGAGTAAGGAAAAGAATATGTACTGGTCCACGACTACTAGCTACCACATGTGCGCTACCTAAGGGGTACCCCAGACTCTATAAAAGAGTGTGTGTGCGTGTTTAAAACACGGGCATTTATTACTGTTTTGTTGTTTTCCAGAGGGCATTTCCTATTTCCTTATCGTGTATGTATTACAGTGATCCCTCGTCTATCGCGGGGGTTGCGTTCCGAAACCCCCCGCGAAAGGTGAAAATCCGCGAAGTAAAAACCATGTGTTTATATGGTTATTTTTGTATACTTTAAGCCCTTATAAACCCTTTATATTGTCTTAGATATTAGGTAAGATTCGTTTTGTATGTAATTATGTATGTAAACACACTGTTTATATACTACGCACAAATATACGTATCATATATCATTGAAGAGTTTTATTTAATACGTAAAACATAGTTGTAAACACATTGTAATAATACATATTTTAACAAAAATAATTTTGTATTTACTATTATATACAGTAATGCACTCATTTTACTTACCCAGTTATATTAGATATCTTATGATTATTCCTTTAATATTAGTACCATATTTCTAAAATACGAACGCTGCAGTCACGCGCCATTTGCATTCTGGTAATGTTTACATTCTCAGCTGATTTCGGCCGATTTGGCATCCATCTGCCAATAGCGTCCTGTGTATGAAATCAACATGGCAAACCAACTGAGGAAGCATGTATACCAGAAATAAAAAGACCCATTGTCCGCAGAAATCCACGAACCAGCAAAAAATCCGCGATATATATTTAGATATGCTTGCATATAGAAGCCGCGAAAGTCGAAGCGCGATATAGCGACGGATTACTGTAGTGCGTATAGTGATAGCCGCTTTGCCCAAATGTTAACTTTTGGAGTTAAGCGTAATTGACGCATACGGATTTTCGGTTAATAAATACTAGATTATCTTGTCGGAGATATGCCATTTCAGTTGTACTGTAAAACAAATTCGGCAGCATGCATAGGGTGCAGTACTTAATGGTCGTTTTTTATGGTGTACTTTTAGTGGGGGGGTCATATGTTTGTTATTAGATAAATTCCCTCCCTTGCTTTATTTCAGCATTTAGCAATAGCAATTCCCATAGGCTATCCCGGGTCTGTTCGACACCTGCATGGGGAACACCCCCAGACATATATCCTGCTTAGTACACTCCACTTATGCTCCTCCCTTGTAGTGTAATGCGTTGGTGTTCGTAATAGAGCCCTGCATCGGGACTGGGATCCCGTGGGTTCCGTTCCGTAATCGGTATAAGTGTCTGTGGGCGCATTAATAGTTTTTGGCTTCAGTTTAAATGTGTATTTGCGATTCAAAGCTGAGGGGTTTTTGTTGAATTTGTTTTTATTTACTCGGATCATGTTCTGCTGAAATAAAACATTTGATACATGTAAATATATTTCATCGTACAGTATATCAATTAATGGGTCTGTGGGTGCGGGTGGGGTTGGACACATATTGCGGGAACGGGCAGGAGTGACAGAGACAGGAAGCGGGGGCGGGCGGTAATGGTCAGAAATTCAGCAGGAGCGGGATTAAAAAAAATAGTCCCGCGCAGGGCTCTAGTTCATGGTAGAAGGGCGCAGTGATACGCGTGTCGGAAAAAAGCCAACTGAATGCGGAGGCTACGCATCAGTAATAAAAAAACTCACAAAATAATAAAACTTGCAAAATACATAAAATGACAAAAGAGTACCAGTAAAACATTTATTTATTGGACATCTCAGGGTCATGTTATTGAATGGAAAAACAAACTTCATATAAATAAAATCTTTAAAAAAAAATGTGTTCCTTATTTTGAGGTACTGTAACCACCGCCGCCAGAATGCCTAGGGGCATACTTTAGGTGGTCTGCCATGGCACATGATGAATCATAGTCAGTGGCACTGCAGTCCGACTTTTTGACAGCTGCAGCAAAGACAAAGAAAAACCATTTAATTAACCGTTGCTGAATCCTGACTGTAACAGAATACAATCCAATACAAACACGTACACGGACAGAGGCTAAATGACTAACAAATAAGCGGCATGGTGTTGGGCAGGGTGAGAAAATAGACATGATCGAATTAACGACAGGGTGGAAAGGTTACTCGGATTTGTTGCAAAATTTAGAACCATTAAAAAAAAACTTTCCTCTTAATTTTCTTGACTTGTATGTACATTTTAAAAACAGGTCCACAAAAAAGTACCACCTACCTATGTGTCTGCTCAATTTAAACAGAAAATGTTGCCAAATCTAGTTTTACTAGCTAGTCATGACACTAGTGTTACGATCCCCTGTCTAGGGTAGGGGATAAACAGAAAGGTAAGGGAAGGGAAAGAGAAGGAGACGGGACAACCAGGGAACGGGAAAAGGGAACACTGGAAACGAAGGGATCTTTTTTTTATATTTTTTTATTTTATCCACAAAGACGTTCGCAAACAAGAGGTATAACAATCCACGGAAGTGACACAAGTCAAAACAACAAACACCCACGTCCCGAACTAACCTAACACTACCCGTGATACAGAAAGCCGAAGCAACAAACACAGTCTGAAACTTACCGTTCACGAAGGTCACGCTTACAAACACCGGACGGCAGTCATTCATTAAACATAGGTACGAGAAACACATAAAGCCTAAACACGGTATCAAAAGGGCGAGAGCGTGAGAGTAGTCAGAAGGGCAGAAAACAGGGTCAGAACCAGAAATCAATCAGATCGAGAGCAAAGGTATCAAGAGGGGACGGAGCAGGAATCAGAAATCAATAGCCAAAACAGTCATACACAATAGCCAGAACGAAAGTACACTAGGAAGCAAAAGCGAGAAGCGAGAGCAAAAGCGAGAGACTGATGAGCGAAGTCCGATGGCCTAAATAATCCGGGTCTGAGGGCGAAGGTCGAAGGGCGAGGAGGGAGGTAGCGAAGGGGTGGCGAGTGCGTGGCGATGACCTTGGACGGTGAAGTTGGGCGTGGGGTGGAGAAGTCGGACGAGGTCTGGCGAAGGACGGCGAAGGGATGCGAAGGGGCGAAGACTGTTGAAGGGATGGTATGTAGGCAAAGGGGAATGAAGGCAGGCGGAGGGATGGCGAAGTCTGGCGAGCGGAGGGAGTGGGGCGGCAACAGGCGAGCAGGGTCTGACACGGGAGGTCGTGCACGAACCACAACCCGGGGTTCGTAACACCCCCCCACAGAAGAGTGCACCCCGGGGGGGCTCAAACAACAAAAACCCCAAAACAGAAACCAAAAAAAACACAGACAGAATTTGAAAACCAAATGAAACCAAGGGCAACACAGTGAGTATACAGAACACACAAACGGCGAATGGGGACACAAGGTATGGGTGCTGCCAGAAGGTTGCACTTCCCACAACACCCATAACACGGGCAAAAGCAAAGGGAGAAGCAAAGGGGCAACCTAAGGGGGAAGCAAAGGGGCAATCGAAGGGACTGGGACAAGTAAAAGGACGAATCGAGTGGAAGGGGGCGGAAGGAGAAATCGAGTGGAAGGAGAAAATCAAAAGGACACAATAGGAACACATGCGAAGGGGTATCGAATTGGAGTCTGAACCAAAGGGGAGCAAAGGGAGAAGTCTGAAAAATGAACAAAACAAGGGGTTAGGAACGGGAAAGGGCATCCGCCACCACATTGCTGGTACCCACCGACAGTTGCTTTGTAAAGCACCAGTACCCATGAGTCATGTGACCTCAACACAGCTCGTCCTTCTAATTGAGAGTGCGCCAAAGGAAACTGCAGCTTAAAATAGCAACCTAACTTGCCAGGTTAAAAGCGAGAGGCTTGGGGGTGGGGGGTGAGGTGCAGCTCAGAATTGCTCTTACAGAGGAGCATCAAACAGAACCAAAAGGAGGGTCAAACAAGAGGACAACAACTCCGAATTGCACTAAACAAATGCGTACATTACCAAAGTAATGGGTAAACTGTGCAGACTGGAAAAAGGAGAGCACCAAGGAAGAGGAGTGAAAGAGAAGCCGATTAAAGTTCCTGGTTCTCATGATTATCTTCATCATCATCATCATCGCCGATTCGCGACATTTATGCAGAACTCTCCAGAAAGGAAAGATCAAACTTTAACCTCTTCAGTAGACAACGGACCATCAAACTCTAGGCCCAAACACCACAGCCGGGAGGAGACTCTGATTGCTGGGGATCTGAGCTTTCGAGTGAAGAGATGAAAAATGATGGAATAATTTTGTTTTAAATGGTAGTTCTGGCAGCTTTAGCCTGCAGCCATGCTTGGAGTAACCTCACTCTGTATAATCGCAGCACAGAGCAGAGTCATGAAAAATGCCTTTTGATACCACTGCGATTTTTAACAGGGGTTTCTCTGGCGTATGTGTGGGTTTCCATGAGAACGCCGCCTCCCTGTTATGATGCCAGACAGATAAATAATGGATGAAATTGGCTCGTGTCAGTGGTGGTACTAGCTTGTATGGCCCTAACATTCATACTTAAGACATTTGGAATGATACAAAAAATTACAAAAATTAAAGCTGATGTTACTAATTACATTAGTACTGTACAAAGCTTGTGGTGCAGTACTTCAGATTCCCCCACTCCCCCTACCTCAGGGTTCCAGTGGGGTGACCCAAAGTCAACCCAACCCTGCCCCCCCCTCCCCATCTTGTACTTCTGAATGGTAGCCTGTCTAGCTCCTAAACTAGAATCAGGGCACCCACTCCGACAACATTATCTGACCTACATGGAGACATGATATCTATCTATGACTGAGTGATACTTGCCCAAATATTGCTGCTAGCTTCATGATGCTCCTCTGTGGCCTCCTGAAGGTTAATACAAAAATCACATGACCTCCCACTAACCACGAGAGGAATACAGAAGGATGGATAGTCAAAAAAGAGGAAAAGACAGAGAGAAGGGGAAAAAGAGAGACGGGGAGGGAGAGCGAGAATGATGGTGAAAGAGAAAACAGTCCAGTGGTTAATGATGCTCACATGTAATTAAGCACAAGCGCATACTCAGTTGTACTATGTGCGACACCCTGAATGGAAACCTTGTTGTTTTCTGCTCGTGGTGATCATAGTCAGGCATATTACATTATAATTTTAGTTAATGAGTTACTGTTAGCAATTCACTTCAATAAAGGGAGCACAAGACAGGGGACCTTAGCTTGGGGGACAAGGCTAAGAGCACGGCCTAGGTTACGATTGAATCAGGCTGACTGGTTGTTTTAAAGAATATGCACGGTGCTCCATCCCAATCATGTGCTGCAAAAAAATGCAACGCATGACATCTCCCTGCCCAAATTGCAGGTCTGCCTATCGCTTTTTAAATGACGTCGATGCACCCTCATCACTAGCCTCATTGGTCAGATTGGACTTCTTGCTCCAGATTTTGATTGGCTGTGGTGAAAAAAGATGTGAGGCTTGGGATTGACTTCACAGTAAAGACCCTGCTCCCACTTGTGAAAGGTCATTGATGACTGGATCTCCACAGAGGTCATGAGAACTGTGAGAAGCCACTCATCCTTCCAACAGCCTGGCAATTAATGTTTTAAAACTATTCAAACATATCATGCTATTGCATAGTTTTATTAGTTACTGTTACTACTAATACCAGCACTGTCCATCCATCCATTGACCCACTTGTCCTATTAAGGGTTGCAGGGAGCAGTTGGGTAACTGATTCACCATAGCATGTTTTTGGACTGTGGAAGAAATCACACAACATGAGGAGAACATGCAAACTCCACACCCATGGAGACTCGAACTCTGGTGTCAGAGGTGTAAAGCAACAGTGTTAACCACTGCAACACCCCTACCAGCACGGTATTGTATGTAATTCATGATATACAATATCTAATATTGAACAGGGTTGATCTGTATCCAAACATCAAAATATACCCATATCCCTCACAGAACTATAGGTATAATGGTACTATAGCAGCGATGATCTAGGGACTCAAGCTAGAAACCTTCTGGTTATGACATGAATGTCAGTAGTCCATTTCCCTCATGAGTACAGATCATTTTGTGCATAATTCCACAGTTGTGTGGCAACGTAAATTAGCATACAAGGTTTTCTAAACCAGATATCCACAGAAGCTTCAAAACTGACATTTTAAAATTAAAAATGCATTTATATATGCTTGGCTAGTGGTTAAACAGCTGTCCATCCCCTCCTCTTATACTGGTATCTGATAACTAGAGCAGATTATCTTGGTTAGCAGCAAAATGGAGCTTGTACATATGCAACCAATCTGAGCTGGGTGTTCTCTGTGCACCTGCACTCCCAATACAAGCAAGTTAATTGGGCCCAGAGACGCAAGTTTCCTGTTCTAAACAAATTTAAGTGCCCCCAGAAATGCAAATTCCTAATTCTGCTCTGTCAGGAAAAAATGTGCTAGACCACCGTAATGACCAGGAAGCATGAACAGGAGCCAAGCGGCAAATGTGATACCGGGGTTTAGCATCCGCTAGTTCTAAAATGATCAAAAATCTTATTTTTTTTCCAAAATATTCCAATCTTTGAACTGCAGGTTCTCATGTTACAAACCTGAGCTACCTCTGGGGGTTTCTATGGTACAAGGCTGCATAGCACCTAAAGACTGAGCTTTTTTACCTTGAGACAATGTATGGTGTCTCAAGATGCTAAAGCGAGCCTTGCACCATAGAAACTCTCAGAGTTAACTCAGATCTGTTAACTACTGGGAAAAAAAAACCCTTCCTGTCTCGATTCACAGCGGTAGCTGCTGTTTGCCTGTTTCTCCACAATGAAGTTGGCATCATTGGCAGTATAGCCTCGTTTTTTATATATTTTGTCCTGAGTATAGTTATTCACAGGGGAGAGGAAAGGCATCCTCTGTCTTGTTAAAATTGAGTGAGTAGGAGTTTTCTGACACCCAGACCCTTGGGGAAGAGTCTAGATGCCATCACTTGTTTTTTCGGCCCGGTAATGTGGACACCCGGCATTTCTGTCAGCTAGCATGCTGTAAACAGGTAGTTACTGCCAGGTTGGGCTTCCCATCTGATGTATTGGTGCCTTCAATTCAAAAGACCTCAGCACCATCTCTCATTCGTGATTAAAATGCCAAGAAATGGTTGCATCAGTAAAGACAGCACTCATCTCAGGGTTCACGTCACCTTCAAGATGACATCATTCCACCAAGGTAGGGGTGGATCTGAGGCAACAGCACCCCCTAGGGTGTCATTACCATGCTCACTAAAAAGGATCCGCTACATGATAGTGGTGCATGTAATGCTTGCAGTGTAGGGGTGGGGGGTGTCCTTGGAGTTTGAGGAATGTGGGGGATGCTAAAGATTTGTTAAAGGCATCATTTCCAGAATCATTTTCAGAAAGGGAATGATGTCGTCACCCAGACACAGAGGCAGCACATTCAGCAAGGAATGTAAAACGGCAGATGGACATTCGAACGGCTTCAACGTCATTGCATTGTTATTCAAGTTGTCATCACCTCCCCCCCAATACCATGTCCCTTGGGGTGGGGGGGGGGGGGCTAGTGGCATGCTTGTGTGTAGGGAATCAAACCTCAGTTTATGGTTTTATCCAATCAGTAGATGTGTCTCAATGGCCACCACAACCATATAGGCAAAGATGTGCACAGACCTGGAAACACTACACTAGTGCGATCTTGTGGTCCAGGGTCAGGGTGCCAAAACCCTCTAAACAACACTGCACAGCATGGAAGGACACACAACGAGTCACACCATGACCTGGCCAGTAGTGAGATGGCTACTGGCTTCTGAGCGGGCCAAGGGAGAATCATTTGGAAGATTTGGCTGGCTAATGCTCGTTTACGGAACCCATTAAGTGCAATTGAAGGTGTCCACTCCGAGAAAGAGATTGACTTCCCACTAAAATGCATTCAACAGCTACGTATGGAAGAAACACGTTAAATGGCTTTTTCTCAAAGCTGTCAATAATTTGTGTCATAACTAAGAGAAAAGGAGGTGAGAAGGAATTTCTGCCTCGCCGAAGGATCTTCTCGTGACATTTCCCCACTACAGACTGAACCTGGACAAGCTGACAGACGTTACTCAGCCCTGCCTTCGATTTGGCTCCCACTTGTCAGACACATCTTCATTCGCCCCAGGACTGATTCTCTGTGTTAAAATCCTCATCAGAGGGAGGCAACACGAATTAGCACAGGGCCCTTTTACTGCAGTATACCACCATCACACCGTGCTTTCAAATCTGGAAGCACATCTGAGTCCCCTGAGCTGTAGACACTTTTGACAGCGCTTTTCAGAGGAGTCCATAATTGACCGTTTTTCAGCTTTCTAGGCTTTCTGAGGGCACCCCGCCCTGCCGTCATGCAAATTGTGTTTTCTGAAAGCTTTCCTGTGCCTGGAAAGCGATGAAGCTTTGTGTGGAGAGTAACGAGGCTGCTCCCAAAGCCATCCACACTTCTGTCCCCCTATATGACAGTTTTCCTTGTTTTTTTTTTTTTTTAAACCCGGTCACTCCAACTGGGCCATATCACCAGCTTGCTGTTTCCCGGTTGCCGGGAATGAATTTCTGACAGTCTGCTCATATGAAATCTCTCGCAAACTGTGTAAATATTTAAGCTAGCACCTCTCCTCCTCACTGTCCTCCCAGTCCCACTGGGCCCAAAACTATTGATGACCCCCACCACCCTGACTAACAGCATCTGCAAGAAGCCAAGCAAAACATTGAAAGGATTAGTCTTCCTGCTGTTTTAATCGGACCAGAAATATCAATCATACCATGGGACCTGCTCTGCCTTTCTGAGGCTTCCATCCCGGTCATTGATCGGGGCACAGGGGGGAGGGTGCTGCCCTTTCAGTACCCCTTAAGGATCCGTCCCCTTCCTTAAATGGCCTTTGATGGAGGGGAAGGAGGGAAAATGTACTCGAGCTGATGAATCCCTTCCTCCGGCTACATCTTTCAGCTCTTTCAGTGGCCTATGGCTGCCTGCTTCCTACCAGAGAGGGAAACCCCTCCCTGGCCCTCCCCAGTGGGAAACTGCTAAGAACTGCTGTCCAGAGTCCTTTTTTTCACCCCCGTTGATGCCTTCTGAACATGCTGTGAGACTTGATTGTTAATGTTCAGGACATGGATGTTCCTGAATGTGGCACCCATGACTTGGCACCCCTTTCCACAGCATCTCCTGTTAGGTGCCTAGTTTTGGAAATGGCTCCAAAAGGCAGTCTGGACTCAGGTGTCGGCCAAAATGCACCAGCAATGTTTAAAGAGCCACTATGCGGTCTTAGCAGGCTAATGGCATCCCCCTCCTAAAGGCAGTCTGGACTCAGGTGTCAGCCAAAATGCACCAGCAATGTTTAAAGAGCCACTATGCGGTCTTAGTAGGCTAATGGCATCCCCCTCCTAAAGGGGTATCAGTTTTTGCATCCCATTTTTCCCCTCCCATGACAGATGGACTGAGGCTGGAAAATGACATTATTAGGTCACAGAATGCAATTTACACGTAATATAGATATGACCTTGCCCACACCCCCGGTTACACCTGCATAATTCCGGAGCACATGCATATTTTCAACACCCAGAAATCATCAAAACACTGGAAAGAATAAAAACTCCATTATAAGATTCCTGTGAGAACCCCCTCCCCAAACAACTTATATATAACTTACATACTTTCATACATATTTACATACATGACATCAATCAACATAGTATACTATAAATGCTTTAAAAACTATGCACTTGGTTTGTGTGTGTGTGTGTGTATTGCAGTTATGAATAAATGACTTGCCTGTAACATGGCATATATATGTATATGTATGTATGTATATGTATGTGTGTGTGTGTGTATATTATAACACTATAACTTTTTAGCATACATATTCGAAAGAGCATCATGCTTTTCAGGCAAGCTGCAATAATAATGGTGTAGAGCAGTGCATCAAGTTCATTGTGTTGGAATTAAATGCTGCATGATTGAAGCACGTCCCTCACTCCATAGAACCCATTTTTCTTCACACCCCTGTTATTATAAGGCATCTTTCCGAAAAACCAGAGCATGTGGGGGGTGGGAAAGCAGGGGGTTTGGGGACTTGAGAGTGGATGTTCTTAGAATTTTACACCTATTGATATTACCCAGGGTGGAAAGGAGGTTGAGAATAGCTGTCAGTCTGTAAACCTGCCATCGGCGGAATTAATATGCATAAGTTTAATCTGCCTCTGGAAAAGGGTCATTCTCAGTACTTAGCAAAGACTTTCAAAGGGTCACAACAAAACTTCACAGTCATTAGACACTGTGAAAGGCTTGCTTTGGTTACCAGGGAGATTTCTTCAGACCCCTTGTTTTGATTCTGTCATTCTGCCATACGCCGTGATATTACCATGTAAGCTTATAAAGCGGACGTTTTGAGTTGGTCAGAATTCCTTTCAGGTTGTGAACATCCCCATTTCATAGAAAAATCCCTAAGTAATTAAAAGATCACACGTACACTGGGGCAGTAGATAAGTGTGCTGAAATCCAGAAAAAAAGTTTGTTTCTCATGTTTTATTGATATGAGTCAGAAAACAGACTCTGCTCTCAGGGCACAGTTATGGAGTGAATGCATTTATTTATAGGTAGAGTTAACCTTAGTTAACACCATAACTGAGGGGAAAAAACCTCTGGTAGGTGTTAAAAGACCATCATTATCTGAGGCATTATTAGGCAGCCACCTCTGCTAGCTAGACTTTCAAAGATCTGTTATTTTCTTGTCATTTGTGGTGTGGTTTTGGGGTCAGCGGCAGTCAGGTCAAGCCTTCAACAACATGTTGACTTTTACACTGATTGAGGCTGCCTGAAGAGATAAGCACACAGAAGTAAACCAAGATGGATCAATGGCAACACTTACGGAGCCAGAAAGAATGCTGCAAAGAAAAGTTATCTCATTAATAGAATGAACCTTAAATACCACCTAGCTGTGAGATCAATGTCTTCCGTGCAAGAAATGAGTGGACTCTCTTCAAACATACTTACCTAGTTGTGTTTAGCACCGAACTTTCCGGAAATGCAAAACCAATGTAGATATATTCATCCTGTTTGTACCTGTTCTGAGATTGTTTTGGGTTTGACCCACAAATTGACATTGGGCTGTGACACTGAATAGCAGGAATATTCAAGTTACTGTCTCAGGAATGACAGGGGTATGGAGAGATCCCACGCAAAACAGACATTGGGTCTTACAGAGAGGTCTGGATGTCCAATCCAGGAGGAGGATGCAGCTGCTTGGCACTTGATTTCTCCCACAATCTGAAACTCCATGCCCCCTCCCTTGCTCTTATGTTGTGCATCATAATTCTAGCATATGAGAAAAACCTTATTAAAAAAAAGTTGAGCCACATTACACTGGGAGATCGGGCATCTTCCACTTGAAAGGGCCTCCTCAGTCACATGGGGAAGGCTGCATCCAGTCAGCCTGCAGACCTGTCAACATGAGGGACAGGTGTGTCAGGTAGAGATGAGAACACCACACGCAGACATTCAATGGCTCAGATCCTGACTGCCCGTCCGTGGGCATCCCAAGGTCCCGGCTCTGCTGCTGGCAGCCACACACATAAAGGTGATAGGATGGAGAGGTGTATGTGTGTGTGTTGGTATAGCTCCCTAGAAAATTCGGAATGTCGCTCTGCCATACAGGTGGGACTCCTGGCAGAGCAGGTGTGAAGGAGAACACTGGAGGAACCAGGTACAGAAAACATCCACGAGTGATTCCCAGCAGGTGGGCTTAAATACTCAGTGGCACTTTACTCAGTCATCAAAGGTACTGCAGAGGGTGCCCTACAAGAGCCTTGCAGATCAGGGTGATTCTAGGACATTTTACGGGGAGGGGGTTTAAGAGGTGCCATAATTCGTATATAAGGGCTATCTTTATCATTAGCCAATGATATGCTTTGAATTGGTTAGTGACAGAGGATCGGGCACTTCGTGGGCCAAAGACGGCATCTGTCACCACCCGTCAGTCACTTCTGAACTGAATCACCTGCCCTCAATTTTGTAAATTGATTTAAAAAATGAAGAAAAAAAAAAACTAAGGGTCTGTCACTGAGACCCCCCCTCCTTTTCAAAAAAAGAAGCCCCCCAGAATAATCACCCATTATGATACTAACCCCAGTTCTATTTCTGGGTCTCTTTTCCAAACAGAAACTGCCCCGTAATAGGAATTTGGCAGTAAACAGACGCAGGAGCTGAATGCCGGTGCTGGGAAAGAAGCAGGCTGTACGCAGTCGCCGTTTATCTGTCACTGTCCTCTGCGGTAATTCGCAACTCGATTCCAAAACAGCACAGATCATGCCTCCATCATCATCTCTCAGAATTCAACAACCAAATAAATGGATTCCATTTCCTCTCTTAAGAGGAACTGGGACATTCTGTCACACAAACCATGGCTGAGACAGGAGACACTCAGGTTTATTCGGGGTACGACAGTGGGATGTCAGAAGGGAAAACGGGGTCAGAGCCAGAATCCATCCGACTGGGTCACCAGAAGCCGAGTCATAATCCGAAGCCGTATTCCTTAAGACGTGAGCGGAGAATCGGGGAGCTGTGAGGTCAATCGGGAAACGTGGACACACGGAGAGGGGCGAACCACCAGGGAAGTCAAGGAGAGGACGGATGGGAGGGAGGCAGGACAGGAGGTGCAGGGAGCTCGGGAAAGGAAAGGTAGACAGCACATAACTGGAGATAGAGAGAGAGAGTCAGAGAACCACTTAGTATGGGCGTTTAAGACTGCTTGCGGTAATCACGAGACATTGGAGTCAGCCGTGAGCGTTTCTGAGGCAGGGGTGGGCATGACACATTCAGAATACAGATGGATGTCCTCGATTCTGTTACCCCTAATAACCAAATCAGAATTTTTGATGATTCTATCGGTCGGCCACAAGTCCAGTGAGGACGGCAAGAGCATCCCCATTGACACCCATAATTAAAACCGAGGCGCTGCTCCTGCATGCCTGAGGCTCCTTTAGGGCATGTGGCGGCAACCAGTGGGGCCCCCAGACACACTATTTCTGCATGTCAGGGTGCTGAAACGCACAGGCGAACTCTGACTGTCATATCTGGAAGATATAACTATCTATACATGGACATGCGTGTCCACAACAGCAGGCTTTATTCATGAAGGTATATACATATGTAGACATACACCATGACAAACAGCAGTGACCGAGCTGGAGAGGAGGGTTAGGGCTGCAACATATATGGTACTGTGCAGGCAGCCAAAGGAAATATTTAACCCTCTGGAGTTGGCTATCCCGCCAGTGGGATAAAACAGAAATCGCGTCTATTCGTTTCAAAAACTCCGCGAGTTTTTATCATAGGAACATTAAAAAAAAACCCGCAGAAACTTTGAATGGTCTATTCTTCAAATATATATAGCTAGAAACTAAATATATTTTTAGCGCTTTGTGACAGGAATAACAATAGCAAGAGACACTGCCTCGAGTGTCTGAGTCCCGAATGAGTCTGAATCGCCCACCCATTTGCAAATAGCGCTATTCATATTGTAAGGACGCGGTAATCACGCAGTTGTTATTGGATAAAGAAATGCGTGATCACGTCCCAATGTGACTCTTATAAACAAGAGCACATGTCTGTTTACACTGACTGACATTTATTTTATTTACTTTATTTCAGGTTGCGACCTTTTCCATTGCACGTAATAAACTGTAAAAAAAACTCATTGTCTCTTCTTTTCTCACTTCTCAAACTGACATTCCAAACTGATGGTTATGGGGCAGCAACAATGACCACTACCTGTGACAGTATGCAAACCATTAGAGGTGGGTTGACACCCATCTCATCAATATTCATTGTTTAGATCACTGAGTTACAAAACAATAGTGTCATCCCAATGTACCAACACTTTAGTAATCAAACCACATGAAATTTCTGAATGATTCAGTAACCTATGTGTAGCCAACCCCTATGTCTAG
>JAAGVU020000181.1:0-18756 GCA_011763525.2 Mormyrus iriodes | reverse complement strand
TATGTCTCTCGGCTGGCCTGGGAACGCCTCGGGATTCCCCCAGAGGAGCTGGACGAAGTGGCCGGGGAGAGGGAAGTTTGGGTTTCCCTGCTGAGGCAGCTGCCCCCGCGACCCGACCTCGGATAAAGCGGTAGATGATGGATGGATGGATTTATTGTACAGAATCAAATGTCAGTACTTGTGTAAAGTTTTTGAGTTACTGGCCTGCATGCCAAAGTGTTTATGGAGACGGAGGACCAGTGCTAAAACCACATGTATTCCCAAAAGACCAGGGAATACCAATATTAGTATGGGTTATTTGATGTAATAATGCATTTAGACAATGGTGAATGTCTTAGATAGTAATAGAAAAGGTTAGAACCAGCCAACGGAATTACTGCAAGTGGAGTACTGCTTCACCATCAATATAGGAGCTCTGTCCTTAAAGATGAACAGAGAGGTTCATTCTGTAACATGCTCTTATGGCTTTTACAGTTTTACTGCAAAGGTTCTTGACTGTGCACCTTAAAGCATAGCCAACGGCATACTGGAGTTTAAGGATGTGCTCTGATTTTAGGTTTGTAAGCCCCCCTAACGTGAAGTCTTCTGTCCAAAATAAAACCTGTTGCCCCCTAACTGACTGGCAGCACTCTCCCTTCCTTTTTGTAAGAAGGCTGTAGTACAAAGAAGGAAGATATTAAATAGGTCTTGAACAAAAAACAGCCTGGCATAACCTGAGAACTTGTACAAAGAGAACTTGTTTCAGAGTTATGGTTGCAGATATTTGACAAGTAATTCACAAGATGCAATGTCAAAAGGCTTGCCAAGGCCAGCGGTGGCTATGAATAGATATATTTTTTTTTTCTGTTCATGATCTTTCGAGCTACTCTGTGACTGTACTAGCAAATCTACTGCAATAGAATCAGCAAATCTGCACACATCAGAGGAGTTTGTTGTGCCGTGTTTAGTGGTCACATAGATAGGATTTTACATTTATTTATTTGGCAGATGCTTTCATCCAAAGCGATGTACAAGTGAAGTGAGAATCAGTCAACCGGATACCTTCCAAGTACATGCACAGAGCCTTAACACACAAAGCCACACACCACCCCTGTCACTCAAGTGAGTAAGATACCCTTTCTTTTGACCCAAATAGCCTTAACACACACGGACACACACGGAGCTTTCCTTGTAAATGTTGACAATATGTGTGCCCATGTCTACAATATGAAAATTGAGTATTCTCTGGTGTAGAGGTGCCCCTCACTTTCAAGATCTCAGCAGGGATGAGATTTTATTGGCAGAGAAAGTCTGTGTGAGATCAAAACACTGGATGGTAGATAGGGCTAAAGCTCTCCCTGGTCTTGCTGGGTTTACTTTACTCCCTCTCTGGACTATGTTTGTTTGGTCCTTTAATTGAGTGAGTCCATCTGCAGTTCTGAGGGGTCAGCAGGGCATATTGGTTTCTTGCTGTTGCTCGCTATAATTGCATTAAAGTCTTGGAGTAAAAGGATTTTGTTGTTTGTGACTCAATGGAGAGTTTCTTCCAATTTTTCACCAAAGTGCTCTGATGTCTCTGATGGTAGTTGATACAATGCTGCTTCATGACTGAGAGTGAAAGGGACTGACATCTTTCACTTAGTGAAATACAGGAAGAGGCTTTGTATTTGAAGGCCTAAACCTTGCAGAAGTTGCTTCTTTGAAGATATAGTCTTCTATATGCCTTCAAAGAAGTTCTTCATTTAGATGCCAGATCTCACTTAAGCCAGCAGCAGATGGTGTATTGCTACAGTTCTGCAACAATGAGTTCATATATGCCTTGAAGGGCCCTGCTGACGTTGTAGTGACACCAGAAGTATCCTTGTTTCATGTCGCTGGTTATAAGAATATTTTATATGTGGTGATTTTCACTCCTGGAAGGAAGTAGTAAGCTGTTGGTTTATTCTGGAATTGAGATTCTAGCTGCTACCTTGCCACTATGGTGCACGGCCTTGACTAAATGTTACACATTTTTCAGTCCTGCACCATCAATAAGCATTGCCAGTACATTATTATGATGATCCTTGTTTAACCTGGGGTTACTAGTGACTACCAGTGTGTTGACATTGATCAGACTTATGTACCCACAAGACAGTGGGACATTGGCTGTGTCCTCACAACATGTGACTATTACAGCTCTTGTATCCCTTTCCAAAGTATTTGAGCTTGCAGAGGCAGTGTGTTGCCTTGTAGAAGCCTAGTAAAATTTTTACATATGGATTCACACTCTCTCTCCCAGTCAGCCTGTCTTGTGAAGGTAATTTACTATGAGATTAACGTGCTTAAATTTACAACTTACATTTTATTAATCACACAGGGACAATAATATAAAAAAACACATATAAGGGTGCAGCAGGTAGTGTGGTGATTAAGAGCATGCTTTTTTAAATCAAAAAGCTATAGTTTCAAGTCTCAGGAGAAATGTTGCTCTAACAGCCTTAAAATTTAGTACTTAGTCTGAAGTGGTCCAGTAAAATAGCAAGATGTGCAATGGATAAAAGATGGTATAAGCATCAGCTATCCAAATAAACGTAAAAAGAAACACCAAATACATCAAATTAATACATAAAGTAGAGAAATAAGCAGAGAATATACACAAAAATCATATGCTAGCAGTTCATTTAGCAGTATAATTTAGCGTACAGTGGAGGTCATAGTGTTTCTGGGCTTGAAAAGGGCATTCAAAGGACTTTTGACTGCCACTTTAAACAATACCGTCTGCAAAATAAAAATAAATGTAAAATAAATGTAATTACCAAAATTGAATTTTTAGACCATTGTTTCTCAATGTGGTCCTGTAGCAACCTTTTGGGGTGTAGTGGATGTGTCTTCTTCCTGGAAGTCTGTATATTGGTATTATACTGGAACTATCTGGTCATAACTGGTAGGCAATAAAAATAGACAGATATTTGTATTTGTGGGTCAGGTCCGGTTGTTCTGGATTCTACAGAGAAACTGATGTCCCCACCTGTTTTTCAGGTTCTGCCAATTCTTAATGCTGAGTTTTGCACTGGGGGGAACAAACATAAGGGCAGCTGGACAGGTATAGGGCCTGTGAAGTGTTTCTAACAATTACTTACCTGCAGTGAGAGGGTATGGGGACAAGCTGTACTCAAGAGCACATACTCTTGCACGCACCCCTCCAAACGCACATAACAATTTTGCATGTTGGTATGGCTGTATTATTTTCTTTATTCTTCATTTTTGTTTGTGTTTATGTATTTATACATTTTTGCACTTCTTTCAGATGCTGTTGATCCTTTGCTTTTTTTTCTTCCCTCTCCTTTACAGGGGCAGCAATTGGAGATTATGTGCTTTCTACTTTACTCCCATCGTTCACGACTTATTTCTCTCACTTACTCCTTCTTTTCTTTTCTCTTTTTTTTCTCTTTCTTTTTTCTTCCCCCTTCAAATCTGTCCCTCCTCTTCGGCCAGCTGAGCCACCGCAATATTTTACATGTGCTAAAAATGAAATAAATAAATAAAATTATAAAAAAGAAATTGATCAACATGAGGGGCCTATACAGAGTTTATAGAGCCCCTCATGGTAAAGCAAACATGTTTGGCACTGCAGTGCATTCAGGCCATGATTCTGTTTGCTAAAGCTGCCGGACAGGACAAAAAAAAAAACAAAAAAAAACAGAGTCCAGGTTTGAAAAGGAACCTGATGCAAGCTATAATCTCAGCACTTCATAACTGTAACAGCGATAGATATGTGGACCCAGGGTGAAGCACCTTGAGGTCATGTGGCAGCAGCTCTGATGTTCACTTCAGTAACTGGCTCCTGCTGTTGGTGTTTCAGTTGCTCCAGGAAAGAGAAGTGTCAGCGCTCCTCAGAGCCCAGGAGGTTCGCTTCTGATGCCAAACAGTGTGTCCGCCTCAGTGTCCACCCCAACAACATATCTGTCTCCCAGTATGGTGTCAGGGTAGGTAAATTTGCCCTGAGCGTGAACTTCCTGCTCTTTGGCCTTCCAAAACTGTCAGAAAATAATATGGTAAACCTAGAAAACCAAAATATGGGGAAAAAATAGAAATAAATTCAATTCAAATGAACAGTTTTTCCAAAGTGCTTCACATACACATACACTCAATGCCAAAAATATTGGCACACCTGCATTTATGTCAGAAGATGCACCATTTCTCCCAGAAAATTGTAGCAACTAGAAATGCTTTGGTATTGTCATGTTTATTTGTTTTGTTGACATTGGAAGAACACAAAAAATCATAGAAAAAAAAAGAAATCTGAGATATTCCACACAAAACGTCAAAAATGGCCTGGACAAAATTATCAGAATTATAAGAAGTAATTGTATTTCAAACATGGGATGCTCCTTTAATTTTTAACCTGTGGCAGTTAACAGGTGCTGGCAATATTGAATCTCTTTGGACATGGAAGAAAGAGAAAGATTGATGAAAGCCCTTATGATGAATTATGGAAAACTGATGTAGTTTTGGTAGATTTAATTGCTGCTACATTGCTTATCCTTTTAAAGGTTCTAAAGCTATAAATTTTCAATTGTTTTAAATTTTAACAGGACAAATGGATATTAGATTTTTTATTCATCTTTTGTATTAACAAGAACGTTCATTAAAAGAGTGGATTCTTGAATAAAGTATTCAGCTATGTCTTAATTGTTAGCAAATGCATGAAACAACCTCAAGCTAAATTTAAATGCGGATATCAGATAAGCTATTTGGTAATTGGGTGATTTACCCAACTAATAGATTATTCGACTATCAAAAGAGACTTTTGTTGCAGCCCTAATCAACACGTTTATCGAGCAGCTTGATCACTACACAGGTGTTCCTGCTCCCTGGAGACAATAAAATGTGCATTTTTTGTTGATAATGCTTTTGGCAGTATGTCCAGTTTTACAATCACAAACCATGTGGCCTGCTTGTCACCCATGGGGCATCTTTGGGATTCTTTGGTTCAGCGCACCAATATCAGACAACTTCAGACAGATGTTAAACAATGGGACAGTGTTCCACAGGCCACAATTGACAACCTGATGAGCTCTGTGTGCAGAAGATGTATCATGCTGCTACAGGCAAATGGTGGTCAGACCAGATATAAATGTGGCAATTCTGTTCCACAGCCCCCCTTATTTTTCAGGGTATCTGTGACCAAGAGTGCCTGCTGAATTCATTTAATTTGTTGGATTTCCCATTATTAATTTCTTTTCAGAAAACTTCTTGAATAATATAGTGTTGCGTTCAGTAAATTTTCTGCTCCCTTGGGCTGGGCTTGTGTGAATATGAAGTAGGGATGCTCAATGACCCTGTAGCAAGACCTCCCTCCAGAGCAGACCTATGGGCACTGTGATGGAGAGTCTAGTTATAGCCCATAAGAGGCTTCATCTGACTCTTTATTAAAAATTGAGAGAAGCAGTTAACTCTCACCCTCCCAGTCACTTTTCCTTAGATTGTGGAAGACATTCTCTGGTAAAGCTAGATTTATTTTGGTTAATGTTATATCCTGACACTTCATTTGTTTTTATATAGGCATTCAAATTAGTTTTAAAATGGTCACTGTAATAGGTTTGCCATAATGTGTTTGCTTCTGAGCTGGGCTGTGTGTTAAAATGTATGGTAACATGGCTCTTGGAAAGCCAACAGAGGCTGATCTCACCCCAAGCTGTGGTTTAATGGCACTTGTTAAATCTGCCACAGGGGAGTACACCAGGTCACTGAGGTTATCATCAGAACAAGGAATATGGAAAAATCCAGAAGTTTTAGGCTTTGAGTGTATTATTAAGTTGTGTGACACTTAAGTTGTGTAATGGTTGATCTGCTCAGTTGATGTTCACCTGTGATAGGCTTCCAGATTTTTCTTATGTAAGGGGGAGGCATCAGGGATATTAACAGGATTTTTTCTGTCTACATAAGCAAAGTTACTTAATATAAATGTGTTCTTGTGGTCACCAGAGAACTGTTGAAACGCAGTTGATGGCATTTTTCCTATACTTTGCAGAAAAAAGGTGAAATAAATTAAATCCCAGAGTAGCAAAGCCGCCCACTTGCATGCCCTGGGCTTTAATGGAAAATTGGCAGGCAGCACCTTCCCTGTTAAGCAGCTGTACAAAAATGGCTGCTGTCAGCTCTTTGTGAGAAGCAACAGAATCAACGTGGGCCTGTGCCAGGATGCTGACAGCCATCTAAACCTTTATGGGCACGGTCTGCTCCATCGCTGATCAGCTATACTGCCCCCCCTTCTCTGAATTCACATTACAGCTGGTTCTGGAGGCCCACAATGTTCCAGAACTGTCCGCAGGTGTAAACTGCAGCTTTGAGGACCTGGCCGAGATGGACGGGCACGTAGAGGGCAACCACATCAGATGCACCTCCCCAGCACAGAAGGGGGTGTCACGCATCATCATTCAGGAAGGTGGGAACCATTACTCATCATACGTGAACAGTGTCCTGGAAGACAGGATGATTGCATGGTTAGGGTAAGGGATAAATAGGGCAGATGCAAATGGAGGCAGTCAGGGGTAGACTTTGGACATTCACTTATAATTTTATATCTTTAAATGTTTTGAGTCTGTCAGTCTGTCTGTCTGTCTGTCTATCTATCTATCTATCTATCTATCTATCTATCTAATCATTTGTATCAAATATAGGTATAGCTAACTACATTACAGACCTATCCACTTCAGCCTCCCTGCACTGTATCCTAGAGCATTGTCATATTACAGCTCTGTCAAATTTCATATCACAAACTGTTCTGATTCAGGTTTCGGTTAACCGAGCTCAATCTGAATGAACTATTTTATTGTTTGCAAGCTGGCATTAAGAGCACATCTGTCTCCTACTGTCTTGTCTCCAGCTTTTGTAAGTACCATGAGTTGTGTTCTTGTAGTATGGCCAGTGATCATGAAAAGTTTCTCTGGCTTCTAGCTGAGAGTTTCTGTGAATCTGGCACAGAGACGCATGTCTTGGTCTTACAAAATTAATTAAAGGACAGGAAACTCCTCAGATTTCACTGCGAACATGCTGTGTCTTTTCAACGGTGAAGAGTGTTACCATCCAGGTTCTGAATGGCAGAGATTTCTTTAGAGTACTTTTTAGTAAGAACCCATTGAGAGTGTTAAATAGCAATTAAGTCAACAGGTATATAAATATTTATATAAATGTTCCTCCTGATGTCATGTAATGTATGTAATATATTTAAAATTCATGACGTGTAATGCATGATTTTGAAGAGTTAAGGATGACAAGCCTTGTCCTTTTCATGCACACACAGACACACAAATACACACAAATGTGAACATGCACACACACACACACACCTACATTGTTCTCTGCAGCTAGAGGACCGCTCTGTATACCAGATCACCTAAGTACAACCTGTCCCACTGTGAGGAATGAGGTGCTCTGTTATTGTGATTTGACAAGCAGAACTGTAGAGTGGTGTATTCTATTACCTTCCAGAAGGTCTCCTGGAGCCATCAGGGACAGGTAAGGTAAATTGAGACCACGTAGCATTTGGTAAATCCTGGGAGTGTGCTTGTCAAGCAGGGAGAGGAGTCTGTCTCTGGCCCCTGAGAGGGGTACACTTATAGCATGGTGAGAGCTTCTCAAAGCTCTTCATGTCACAAATAGCCTCCTTTGTTGTATGGTTTTATTGGCCCATAAGAGGATTTTAATCTTTTTTCAGAATGAATGGGAAAGGTCTTTGGTGGAGATGTTTCCATCTCCTAGGATTACCTAAAGTATCTTTTGTGACCTGTTTGCCTTTGAAGAAAGTGCTCTTAGCTGGAAAGCACTTTAGATCCTTGTGACATACTCTCCAGGTGTGCTGCCCAACAGGACCATGTGACCTAGGGATTGAACAACAAAGGAAACTTTTATTATTATTTACAGAAGATGCAAGAATGAGGGATACATTAGTTTTGGGGGCAGCATTGGTTTCTTTTTTTCTGATTTCTGTTGATGAAAAAGCCCCCTCCCCTTGTACTCCTGTGACAAAAAGCTTAATATATATATATATAGTTTCTTGTTAGTCTGATTTTGTGATTGATTCTCTTTGTTTTTTATTAGTTGCACTAATGCTGTTGGCAGATAGTGATAAGTGATTCACTAAATTGACTAAATCTTTGCAGGGGATTTCTCACAGCATCCCTTTGTGAAGCTGAGTGATTGGCAGAAATTAATTGTAATAGAAAGGAGAAGACATTAAGGACAGCTAGTTATTTTCCTCACTGGGTTCCTTCCGTTTGGATCTTTAGGGGACCACCACATTGTCCGGCTGTACCTACGCTCTAAAGAGACAGGCCAGGCTTTTGCGAACACCAGTTTTGTCTTCTACAACTGTACTGTCCACAGATCGTAAGTGTGCCAGGGATTCTCACTGGTGTCTGTGTGGGTTTCTCTGTGTATATGTTCGTATGAGGTGATTATACTGCTTTGTTATCACCTCAAGGTGTGTATCCTGTGTAAGCAGCCCCTACAAGTGTCACTGGTGTAAGTACCGCCATGTCTGCACCCATGAGCCCAACACTTGCTCCTTCCAGGAGGGTCTTGTGAAGCAGCACCAGGTGAGTGGACCAGTTTGAACGTGTGTGTGATTCTGACTTGCGTTTATTTCTGGATTTAAATCAGGCCTTTTTGAGTCATTAAAGCTGCCTGACATTTATTGGCCTAATTTGGCCCTTAGGGAGACTCAGTGTTTTCTGCTGTGTTCCATGAGAACAGCTGAATGAGCACAGTAGCATGCTGGGATTTAGAGTGTGTATGCAGATTTGACGCTGATATATAATGGCTTTCTCCTTCATGTGCTCACTGCTGATTAACTTGCTCCAGTACCACACAACAGGGCTTCGTATTGAATTTTAGCCAGCACAAACATTTCTCAGCCAGCATTTATGTTTACAGAATCCCACCTTAGTCTCCACTAAACGCTCTACATTCAATCATTTTGAATCCGGGTATTTCAGGGAGACTCATCAAGAAGGTTTGATTTGATATTCATCTAGACCATAGTGGAAAGGAGGTGAACTGACATTTAAAGGATTATTCATTTATCCAATGTAATAAAAATGAATTGTGACATTTAACAAACAGAAAAAAGACAAGGAATCACATGAAAAGGGGTGGGGATTAAATTTAAAACATAAGGTATGTATTTGAGAGTGCAGGGTTTATGATCTTCATCTGATGCAGCAGGATGAGCTGGAGATGTGTGGATGGGGTCTTTGGTTGCATCTGTCATCTTATACAAATACCCTCAGGCATCAGGATGGCAGCACTATAAGTTATTCACAGATGGCAGCCGCTTCAGCTGTTGACAGAGCTTATATCCATCTTGTTTAGTTTCATTTACAAAACTTTCAGGGCTTGGCTTAATCTAGAATTAGCATGTTAGCAAGTGAGTTGGTGATCTTTATTTTCAAGCATCAACATCAAAGCTTCTGTGTTCTAGCTCTGAACAACAATAAGGAAATGACTGCAAGGACACCTCAGTCATCTCACTGCTGTTGCATTGCAAGAATCTCTTCAACTTGATGCATACTTCATGCATGTTTTAAACAAGCGAATGACACAATGCTTAACAGCTCTGTACCTTACCATAACATATCTTTAAATATGGTCCATGAGTTATTTTCTTATGGATTGTGAACCTGCAGGGACACATTGCCACCACTGAATCAGGCTCTTGAGAGCATACAACCCAATTTACACTTATTAAACCAGGTGACAGGGAAGGATTACTTTACTAAAGCAGACTTATGGGTCCGTCTGATAATGATGCTTTTCATTATTCATGTGCTGCTTGGGCTTTGGAGTAGTGATGTGTCAGGATCAGTCCCTATCCTGCCCCTTCTGTATGGAAGATCCCTGTTTTGACGGCAGGTGTCACTGGCCATCCCATTTGTTAGTTCCTTGTGTTTCTTCTGTTCCCCAAGCTGCCACATAGCTTAATGGGTTGAGTGGGTAGCTAAGTCATCCTAGTTTTCCTGCTGTTGAGGGGTCTTGTGTCTAGTCTTGTGTTGTCCTTGGTTTTGGTTTTCTGTTTTTGTGGTCCTGGTAATGACTTGCGCCCAGTGTTCGCATGTTCGGTGGGGAGATCTGTCAGGATCGGTCCCTATCCTGCCCCATTCTGTATGTCAGTTCCCCATTTGGGTAGCAGATGTTGCTGGACATCCTGTTTTTTAGCTCCTTATGCTTCTCCTGTTACACAGGCCGCCGCATGGCTGAATGGGTTGTCATCCAGGCTTCCTTTCTGTTGTGGGTAGTTATATTTAACTTATATGTTATTTTGTGTATTCTTGGTTAATTATGTAGTTGTGTTTTTCTAGCTGTTGGTGCCCCGTGTTTGCTGTGGCTATGGTTTTTCCTGCCTTCATTTTTGTCATTTACCTGCATTGTTGTGCATAATCAGCAAGCAGACAACTTAAGTCTTTACATAGGGCAGGGATCCATGACAGAATCTCCTCATCAAAAGCCTACAGAAAAACATGAAACCAGTCTTGCTTATTTTTTTAAAGTTTTGCAGAGACATGCTTATCTATTGTCACATAGTCAGTAGCCCTTGGGATGAAACTTTGTTATAAGCATAAGTGACGGACAATAAGGAACGTGCAACCCCATCCAGACTGGGGAGACTAGGGCCCTAACCTTGGGGCAAGGCCTGGGGGGGGGAGCTCGTGGGTGAGTGCCTGGTGGCTGTGCCTCTACCCATGGGGCCTGGCCAGGGATAGCCCGAAAGAGTTATAAAGGTATATCATCCTGTGGGCCCACCACCTGTAGGAGAGGCTGTGGGGGTCAAGCATGATGTAAATTGGGTGGCAGTCGAAGGCAGGGGCCTTGGCAGACCAAACATCAGCGACCAAATCTGGCTTCAGGAACATGGAATGTAACGTCTCAGGTGGGAAAGAAGCCTGAGCTGGCGCGGGAGGTAGAGAGATACCAACTAGATATAGTTGGGATTAACTCAATGCACAGCTTAGGCTCTGGAACCAAACTCCTGGAGATGAGCTGGACTCTATTACACTCTGGAGCTGCCCGTGGTGAGAGGTGCTGGGCAGGTGTGGGTCTACTTTTAGACCCCTGGTTCTGCACCAATACATTGTAGTTTACCCCGGGGAGTATCTGGCCTTCTTGGAGACCTTAGACAGGGTGCAGGAAGATGCTTCCTCTGGGGACATTGTTCGGCTGGGGGTCATTAACGCTCATGTGGAAGGGTGTTATTAGGAAGAATGGCTAGCCTGATCTGAACCCGAGTAGTGCTCTGTTATTGGACTTATGTGTTAACCACATTTTGTCCATTATGAACATTATGTTCGAACATAAGGGTGTTCATAAGTGCACCTGGCACGAGAGCATCCTAGGGTGCAGTTCAATGATAGATTTTGTAATTGTGTTGTTGGATCTGTGTCCTCATGTTTTGAACACTCAGGTGAAGAGAGGAGCTGTGCTGTCAAATGATCACCACCTCGTGGTGAGTTGGATCTGATAGTGGGGGAGCATACCAGATAGACCTGGTAGACCGCAGCACATAGTAAGGGTGTGCTGGGAACATCTTCAACTCACCCCTCCAACAGAACTTCTCCTGTATCTCAAGGGAGTCAGTGGACATTGGGCCTGAATGGGCTATGTTCTGGGACACTATTGCAGAAGCGGCTATGTGGAACTGTAGGCGAAACGTTGTTAGTGCCTGTTATGAGGGCAATCTCTGAACCTGGTGGTGGACACCAGCAGTAAAGGGAGCTGTTGAGCTGAAGAAGGAGGCCTTCGCAGTGTGGTTAGCTTGTGGAACTCCTGAAGCAGCTGAAAGGTACCGGCAGGCCAAACAGAATACAGCATTAGCAGGTACTGAAGCAAAAACTCGGTTGTGGGAGGAGTTTGGTGAGGTTATAGAGAAAGAGTTTTGGTTGGCCTCTAAAAGATTCTGGCCAACTGTCAGGAGAATCGGTAGGTGGATGCAAGGCTTTACCCACGCTGTTTACAACAAGGATGGAGCACTTTTGACTTCAAATGTGAATATAGTCAGGCAGTGGAAGGAGTATTTTGAAA
Source organism: Mormyrus iriodes (assembly GCA_011763525.2). Lineage (NCBI taxonomy): Eukaryota > Metazoa > Chordata > Actinopteri > Osteoglossiformes > Mormyridae > Mormyrus > Mormyrus iriodes. The sequence goes on along the minus strand of JAAGVU020000181.1, from coordinate 6,720 downwards.
ACTGGTGTGCCATCCTTGGAGGAAGTAGAGCTGGAAGAATCGGAGGAGGACTTAACCATCATGGGGGCTGAGGTCACTGAAGTAGTCAAAAAACTCTTTGGTGATAAGGTTCCAGGGGTGGATGAGATCCTCCCTGAGTTCCTGAAAGATGTTTATGTTGTTGGGCTGTCTTGACTGATATACCTCTTCAACATTGCATGGAGGTTGGAGACAGTGTCTTTGGATTGGCAGGCCGGGGTGTGGTCCCAATCTTTAAAAAAGAGGACTGGAAGATGTGTTTCAACTTAAGGGGCGTCACAATTCTCACCTTCCCGGGGAAGGTTTTTGCCAGGGTCTTGGAGAGGAGGGTCAGCCTGTTAGTCAAACTTTGGATTCAGGAAGAACAATATGTATTCCATCCTGGTCATGCAAAGCTGGGCCAGCTCTTCACCCTCAAAATGATACAGGAGGGAGTTTGCCCAACTGGTCTTCATGGGAGTTTGACCAACCAGTCTCTATGTATTTTGTGGACTTGGAAAAGGCATATAATTGTGTCCCTCTGGGGGTTCAGTGGGTCTCTGTATAAATGGAGCGAGTTTTTTTTGCATCACCATTAGTAAGTCAGGCTCATTCCCTGTGGATGTTGGATTCTGCCAGGGCTGCCCTTTGTCACCAATTCTGTTCATAACTGTCATGGTTGGCATCTGCCGACCCCGCCTTTTTTGTCTTTTCCCCTAGTTTCCGGTGTCCTGATTACCCCTTGTGTTTCGCTTGTGTACCTACCCACCGTGTAGCTCAGTGGGCTGAGCGGATGGTACAGAGGCTGTAGCCCTCCACACCCGGGATCGGGTCCAGCCTCCTCGGTTTTGTTTTTTATTGGGTTTTGTTTATTGTATTTGAGTTCTGTCTATTTCCTGTGTACTTGGTTTTGGTTTGTATATTTATTCCCCTGCTTTTCAGTATACCTTGTTCCCAGCGTTTAACTCCTGTCACATTCGTAGTTTCTACTGTTGGTATTTGTTCATCATTTAGTTAATTGATTTCACCTGGTCATTGTTCCCTTGTTCTGTGCATTGGTTGTTTTCACCTGTTGCTTATTTCCTGTTTCGTGTTCATTGGTTAATTGTCTTGCCTCACTCCTGCTCCTGATCTTTGTGTATTTAAGTGTTTGCCCTTGTTTAGTTCCCCGGTGAGTCATTGATTGTGTTAGTTTAGTGATTTGTAATTGTGTTTGGTTTTAGAGTAGTTAGTTATTAATCAGTGTGTTTGTTAGTCAGGTTTATCCCCTTTGAGTTGTCTTGTTTATTCCCAGGTGCTACCCTGTGTCCCCTAGCCCAAGTACCTTCTTGTTTCTGTTTGGATCCCCTATGATTCCTTTTTGGCTTTAGTGTCTTCCTGCTGTGTCCTGAGTCCCAATAGATCCCTGTGTTTCCCCCACAGTCGCTAGTGGATTGTTTCTGTCAGCGCCATGCTGCGCTCCTGTTGTAACACATAACAATTATGGACAGAATTTCTTTGTGTAGCTGAGTGGTGCATGGGGTCTAGTTTAATCTCAGGATCATGTCTTTGCTTTTTGCATATGATGTGGTCCTATTGGTGTAGCATGCACTGGGGTGGTTTGCAGTTGAGTGTGGGCTGGCCAGGATGAGGATCAGCACCTCCAAGTCTGAGGCCATGGTTCTTAACTGGAAAAGGGTCCATTGCCCTGTCCTGGTGGAGGATGAGTTATTGCCTCAAAAGGTAGTTTAAGTATCTTGGTCTCTTGGATGCTGTACCATTCTGTCATTGTAAAGTAAGAGCTGAGCCAGAAGGCAAAGCTTTTGGTTTACCAGTCGATCTATGTTCCTACTCTCACTCTTGGTCACAACTTTTGGGTAGTGACTGAAAGAGATTGTGGATACAAGTGGTAGAAATGAGCTTCCTCTGCAGGGTGTCTGGGCTCTCTTGGAGAGAGGGTGAGGAGCACCGACATTCTGGAGGAACTCAAAGTAGAGCTGCTGTTCCTCCACATCGAAAGGAGGCAGGTGATTTTGTTCGGGTGCCTATCTAGGATGCCTCCCTCAGGAGGTGCTTTAGGCATGTCCATCTGGGAGGAGACCCTGGGGCAGACCCAAGACATGCTGAAGAAATATCTTGGCTGCCCTGGGAATGGCTTTGTATTACTCCAGTGGTGGTGGTTGGTAAGTGGGAGATTTGGGCATTCCTGCGTAGACTGCTATCCCCATATCACAACCCTGTATAAGCAGCAGACAATGGCTTGCTGGGTGGATGGGGTTTTATATGCTGCTTTTTTTTTTTTTTTTTTCCATTTCATTTTTAGCACATGTAAAATATTGCAGTGGCTGAGCTGGCTGAAGAGGAGGGACATAGTAGGAGGGGGAAGGGGGGGGGAAAAAAAAGTGAGAGAAATAAGCCATGAACGATAGGAGTAAAGTAGAAAGCACAATCTCCAATTGCTGTATATGTAAAGGAGGGAGGAGGGGGGAAAAAAAAGGCAAAAGCTCAACAGCAGCTGAAAAGTGCAAAAATGGATAAATATTTAAAAATAGAGAATAATACTGCTATACAAAATTGTGTGTTTGGAGGGATGCGTGCAAGCGTATGTGCATGCGTGCTCATCTGTGTAGGTGAGGTTTGTGGGCATGTATTCTGTGTGTGTGTTTTCAACATGGAATGTACAAAATAGTGAGGATGGGAGGCTGCAACCACACCCCACAAGAGCCAGGGGTCGGCAGAGACAGGCCCAGGACATTTGCAGCCCCCGAAGACCACGGAAGAGCCGGGGCCCCACCCCAGCCAGGGGGAGGAGGGAGGTCCCAGAAGCAGCCCCCACAGCCAAAAGGGCATGAGCCCCAGGGAACCAGAGGCAACAGGCAGCCGACCCCGCGATGGGATGGCCGCCCCTGTACGAGCCAAGGCTAGGACCCCAGACGGCCAGGGGCCAACTAGCCCCTGGTAGAGAGCCAGCCCCCATCCATGCCGGAGAGGCCCGAACCCCCCCCCGGGCCACCACCCCAAGGAAGAGGGCCAGCAACCATGCTCAGGAGGCCAACCGTGCCCAGGACAGAGCAGCAAGGCCAGAACCCAGACCCACACCAGCCACACCGACACCCCGCAGACACACCACTCCGCCATGCACATAGACCATACACGCATTCCCATAACATACACAGACACTCCTACACAGAGACAAAAAGACAGACATAAGCCCATCCACTCTGGACTGCCCTCTGACATGCAGGAGAATGGACGCGACTCCCGGCACCAGCCGCGACCCCAGGACGCTGCCAGCTGAGTGACCACCCCCCATCTCCGGCAGGGAGCGGGGGTGTAGGGAGACCCGCCCACTCTCCTCCCCCATGCACCTGTGTGAGAGAGTGTGTTGGGTGTAGGTGTATGTGACATTATTTACGTGATGTTTTATATGCTTTTTAAGTTTTCAATATAGTGACATTTTAATATTCTGGAAGCAGTGGGATGGCTGCAGTCATGCATGTAACTGTGACTTTTTTTTTTTTTTTTTTTACAGAAAAAAGCAGAACTTGTGACTCGCTGCATGAATTTCAGTCCCATATGAACCAGTGCAAATCTAGTTACTCAGGCTGTGGGTGGGACCAGTGTCTGGCTGGGCTTTTACCAAATCTCCTCTTTTGCAGGAGTGCCCCCAGCTGCTGCCCATGGAGCGCATCCTGGTGCCGGTTAATGTGGTGAAGCTCATCACTCTGCAGGCCCACAACCTGCCTCAGCCACAGTCGGGCCAGCGTGGCTATGAGTGTGTGCTCAGCATCCAGGGGGTAGAGCACCGAGTTCCGGCCCTGAGGTTCAACAGTTCCAGCGTGCAGTGCCAGAACACCTCCGTAAGTGTGTGCATGTATGTGTGTGGCAGAACTCCTCTGTGAGTGTGTATGTTTGTGTGTGTCACAGAACTCCTCTGATGTTTATGTATGTATATGTGCATGCATGTGCCAAAATTCCTCTGTGTGTACATGTATGTGACCAAGTGTCCCCAACAATGGGATAAAAACCTGTTATTTTGACTTTGCGGAGACATTTTTGTGACCCCCCTGCTCTGTTTGTGCATGTGTTTCTGGCTGGGCTCTTACCAAATCTCTTCTCTTACCAGATTTCGTTGTTTATGTGTGTGGGTTATGTATGTATTACGTTGTGGGGTCAAATGTCCCCACAAGGGAAAATGGAATTTTATAAAAATCTGTGACTAGAATAAAAAACTAAAGTCCTGTATTTTGTTTGGTTACTTATGATTAGGTTTGGGTAGGGGTTAAGGTTGTCATTGTTGGGATTAGGGTTTTTTCCCATAGAAACGAATGGACAGTCCCCACAGATATGAATACAACCAAGCGTGTGTGAATGTATCTAAGAACTTGTCTCTGAGTGTGTACATGTGCTAGAACACCTCTATGTATCACACTATGACAGCAATAATTCCCATTTTGAATGTGGGGACCTTAAATATTCATGTACACAGGTGTGACTCTTGGGTTTATCAAGCAGTTCAATAGTTAACATTAACGTTAATTAGGATCATGTATAAAATTGGCAGACAGGCCCAGCTGCTTCTGATTTTGGGTACAATGGACATTGTAAACCAGGTGATTTAGGGCACAGTGACAGACTCACAAGGAAACTCCTACCTGGCTTTTAATAAGATCCTGGACTAATACATCCTTGTTTTGAAACATGTTGGGACAAGGTAAAATGTAAATGAAAACAGAATACAATGATTTACAAATCATATAAACCCAATTTCATCCAAAATTAGAACAAAGACAACATATCAAATGTTGAAACTGAGAAATGTTATAGTTTTATGACAAATGTATACTCAATTTAAATTTGATGCCAGCAACACATTTCAAAAAAGTTGGGTTCAGGGTCATGTTTACCACTGTGTTGCATCACGTTTTTTTTAAGAACACTGTAAACATTTGGGAACTGAGGAGACCAGTTGCTAGAGTTTTGAAAGTGAAATGTTGTCCCATTCTTGCCCTGATATAGGACTTCAACTGCTTAACAGTCCGGGGTCTTATTTGGTATATATTTCCATTTCATAATGTGGCAAATGTTTTCAACAGATGACAGATCTGGACTGCAGGCAGGCCAGTCTAGCACCTGGACAATTTGGCATTGTCTTGCTGAAATATGCCAAGCCTTCTCTGCAAAAGAGATCTGGATGGCAGCATGTGTTGCTTCAAAACCTGTATATATCATTCAGCATTAATGGTGCCTTCCCAGATATACAAGTTACCCAAGCCATACTAAACTTGGGCACAAATGCACCTCCATACCATCACAGATGTTGGCTTTTGAATTGTCTGCTGATGACAAGCTGGATGGTCCCTTTCCTCTTTAGCCTAGAGGATGCGACTATGATTTCCAAAAAGAACCTGAAAGTTTGATTTGTCAGACCACAGGCCAGTTTTCCATTTTTACCTCAGTCATGATCTTCAGCCCAGAGAATTTGGAAGCGTTTCTGGATTGTTTAGATATGGTTTCTTCTTTGCAAGGTAGTTTCATCCGGAACTATGTTCAGAGCCAGTGGTTTTCGGCACTGTTCCTGAGGCCATGCTGTAATTTTCACTATAGAAGCATTCTCAATCTTTCAATGACATTATGTATTGAGGATGATGAAATTCCCAAATTCTTTGCAATATTACATTGAGGAATATTATTCTTATACTGGTGCACTATTTGCCCACTCAGCCTTTTACAGAATGGTGAACCTCTCCCCATCACTGCACAGAGACTCTCTGGCTCTTTTTAAACTGAATAATCTTACTGACCTATTCAGGGTCGGTGCCCATCCATCCCTGTCCTATGTGTTCAGTCCCTATTTGGCCCACAGGTATTATTGACCAACCCGTTTCCTCTGTCTTAGTTCTAAGTCCCTAGTGTGTTTCCCCAGCTCCCTGGAATGCTGCATAGCTCAATAGGCTGTGTGTGTAGCACAGAGGGTATAACCCTGCAGTTATGGGTTTGAGGCTAGCTTCACCAGTTGTTTGTATTTATTGGTTTTTGGTTTTCAGTAGTGTTTGTTGTTAGGTATCTTTATTTTCCTGTTAAGCTGTGCCTTGCTTGTGTTCAATTTGCCTCTGCTTGTACTTTATCCTAGTGTTGTATTCCTGTGTTCAGCTACAGTTCCCTAGTTTATGGTGTTCCAGTTCCCCAGTGTCTTGGCTATGTGGTGTTAATTTGTTTCACCTGTTGATTAGTTCATTGGTTATGTTCTAAATCTGCCCCCTCGTTAGCCAAGTTGTCTTTGTGTATGTAAGTGCCTGTATTTGTCCTGCTCCTCAGTTTGCCATTGTGCTTTGTTACTGTGTTATGTTACTTTGTCTCCTAAGCTTTGTCCTGCTCCCGAGTTGAATTAAATGGTTAATTCATGGTTTTCCTGGTTTGTTTTTTGACCCCTTGCAGTCATTTTTTGTGGCTTCCCTGTTGAATTCTGTTTGTTAATAAACCCCTTGTGTTTTTTTGTAGCTATAAGTATTTTTTTTTTTTTTTTCCCCCACCTGTCATGCTGTGCTGTGACAGACCTGTTGCCAATTAACCTAATTAGTTGAGATATTCAACCAGGTGTTCTGTTTTAGCATTACACAACTTTTCATAGTCTTTTTTTGCCCCGTCCCAAATTGAGATTTTCAATTAAATACACACGTGGACAAAATTGTTGGTACCCTTCAGTCAATGAAAGAAAAACTCACAATGGTCACAGAAATAACT
>JAAGVU020000180.1:0-18770 GCA_011763525.2 Mormyrus iriodes | reverse complement strand
CAGACAATCTTTGCTTCCATTTGGGAGACAGGCGTCATCCCAACTGACTGGAAAACGGGACTTGTTGTCCCTATCTGAAAAGGGAAGGGTGACTGCCTGGATTGTGGCAATTACAGGGGGATAACACTACTCTCTGTGCCGGGTAAGGTCCTTGCAAGGGTCATCCTTAACAGGATCCATGACCATTTGCTCGCCTCCCAGCGACCGGAGCAATCTGGTTTTATGCCTAAGAAGTCTACCATTGACCGCATCTTGGTACTGAGGGTTCTCATCGAGCGCAAGCACAAATATCGGCAGAGGTTCTTTGCAGCCTTTGTCAATTTACATAAGGCATTTGTGTCAGTTGATCGAGTTGCCCTGTGGGCCATCCGGACACTTTGCGGGATCCCCCCGAAGCTGCAGAACGTCATGATCGGTCTGTACACTGGTACTGTGAGTGCTGTGCAGAGTGAAGGAAGAACCTCTGCGTTTTTTCCAGTTGATTCTGGGGTTCGCCAATGGTGCGTTCTTTCTCCTACGCTGTTCAATGCTTGCACGGACTGGGTGTTGGGCAGGGTCGTTGGGTCCAGCAGTTGTGGGACATTTGTTGGTGAAGAAAGATTCACTGATCTTGACTTTGCTGACGATGCTGTGATCTTCACTGAGTCAATGGAGGCTCTAATTGGGGCTCTTGAGAGACTGAGTGAGGAATCTGAGTGTCTGGGATTGTGAGTGTCCTGGATAAAAACCAAGATCCAGGCCTTTAATGACTTCTTAGGCACAACCATCAGTAGTGTCTGTCTGCATGGAGAATGTCAACCTCGTTAAGAGGTTCACCCACCTTGGCAGCAACATTCATGTTTCTGGTGACTCTTCCCATGAAGTCAGTAGACAGATTGGGAGAGCATAGGGGGTCATGAGGTCGCTGGAAAGGGGTGTGTGGCGCTTCCAATATTTTTGCAAGAGGACGAAGGTCCAAGTCTTTAGAGTCCTGGTGCTCCCTGTCTTGCTATATGGCTGTGAGACATGGATGCTATCCAGTGAGAGAGCTAAGACGAAGACTGGAATCCTTCGGTACTGTGTCTCTTCGGAGAATCCTCGGGTACCGCTGGTTTGACTTTGTTTCGAACGAGCGGTTACTAGGGGAGTCCCGAATGAGGCACATTACCTGCATTGTGAGGGAGCATCAGTTACAGCACTACGGCCATGTGGTGCATTTCCCTTAGGGTGATCTAGCTCGCAGGATCCTCATTGCTGAGGACCTGAGCGGCTGGACCAGGCCAAGGGGACACCCACGTAACACCTGGCTGCGGCAGATGGATGGCTATCTCCGGAGGGTGGGACAGGACTGTGTGTCTGCCTGGGGGGTTGCCAGCTGGGATCTCGAGGCGTTTCATCATGTGGTGAGTATGGCAACGCGCTGCATCAGCGCAAGCTCCCCGACCTGACCTGACCTGACCAGGTCCACAGCAAAAACATGGACCATCAGAGGGTCCTCGAGGACTGCATTTAGAAACACTGGTCTATAGGCTGGTGAACCTGAACAAGAGGACCAGTCTCCCTGTGTTGTCTTCACTATTTGCATGAATGGCAAGCACAGCCATAAGCATCCAAGTTTGTGACATTTTAACTGTTCACCTCACCAGTGGATTTTAAAAATATCATACAGCTCTCATGAGTAAATTATGCTTGATAAAATCCTGCATGATTTTTACAAAAGTGCATAATTTTCATTTTGCTGAAGAAAAACAGCTTTCTACCAAACCAGAAAGACAGGGCCAGACAGCTCAGAAACAACTTTGGAAAAATGTTTCTCTATCACAAGATTCCTTACAAAAACATTCTGGTTTCCGTCCCTGAAAACCCTTGAGTTTCATTTTAGTGAACCATCTGAACAGCAAAGTTAGTATGCAAATGGAAATCAGGATTTTACAGTTTCATTAAGATGTACCCACAAAACAACTGTATATTTCCAGTGAAGCCCCACACTTAATATAAATTAGACTGTTGAGGAATTGCTCTTAAATAAGGGATTTATCTGAAGGGGGATGAAAAGACAGCAAATAAAAACGGGTATTGTGCATCAAAAGAAAGCCATATGCGGACACTGCAGTTATGTGGACAGCCATATCTTAAGCTACTGATCTCCAAGATGGCCAATAAAAATCTGAAATTAGACAATTACTTGATTTAGACAATAAACTGACTGAAATGGCTTTTACTGCGATTCAGAATAAGGTATCCATTTTTATATTAATTATGTACAAGTCTGGGACAATTATTACAAAACTTTCACCTCAGTATTCTCCTGATATCATTATAATGACACCTTTGAACAACTGTGTTTGATAGAAACTTGTTTGCCCTCTGTGTAACTTGCTTCATTTCATTAGGGGCATTTGTTTGTTAGTAAATGTGGATAAACAAAGAACTGACTTATTACCTTCTGCCATTAATGAATACACCTTAGGACCCCACTAGGGTTGCCACTATCAATTTTAAGAAATACTTGCCAAGGGGAGGTATAATTCACAGAGTATTATTATTCCTTTCTTTTTGTTTTGTATTTGCTGGACCTTATAAAGTGCTGGGCCCCAATGAATCTGTCAGGGTATTCATGCCCCTCCCACACCCCAGCTGTTAGCATCAGCACAAAATCCACCCTGTGTAATGCTATTCACACAGATTTAGTTTCATGTCTCAATTTTTATTGTTATGTGTGCGAAGGAGCAGTGAAATTCTTATGCTACAGTTGCAGGGTAGAGCGTTACGGAATAGGACAAACAGGAGTACAGTACAACACAAGAGAGTGCAAGACAAAATGATGCAAAAACTAGCAATGAGAACCAAAAAATTTGAATAAATATGTACAATATGGGAAACGGAAACAAACCACGGAGGCATTCCACAGGATGGAAAACAGCACGGGACGTGAGCACACTGTATGTGACCTTAAGGGGATTTCTGATGAGTCACAACTGACAGTAAGTGATTTGGCTCTCTTCTCTTCCACATTCTTTGGCTCCCATGGTGCTGATTATTAAAGCATCTGCTGAATTAATTAATCATCAGTTTTGGGCATGGGTGACTAACAACTTGGACTTATTTTCCCCTCATGCTTACGGGTATGTACTTAAGGGTTTGTTTATGTAACACATGTTTATAGTTACCGCAGATGTGCCATGGATGTACCCGTTTCAGGGTAGCGGGTCATGCATATACGCTATGGATACAAGTCGTACAGTACCAGTCGAAAGTCTGGACACACCTACTGAAAATAATGTTTCTCAAGAAGATAATTACCCTAAGCACACCTCCAGGTTATGTGGTAAGTATTATCTTGTGCACAAGGAAAGAGATGGAGTGCTGTGATAGACGACCTGGCTCCCACAATTCCTCAACCTAAACCCTTTACAGCTGGTTTGGGATTATTTGGATTGAAGAGTAAGAGTTAGCCAACTTGTGCCTAGACCTTGTGAAAACTCCTTCAAGACTGTTGGAGAAGCATTTCAGGTAGCTACATCTGGAAACTGGTTGAAAGAATGCCAAGAGTCTGCAATGCTGTTATTGAAGCAAAAGAGATCTCTTTTATAGAGTCTAAAATTTGAGATGTCTCTTAGTCAATGCAATATTTGATATGTATTACCGCATTGCCACATAGCATTTTACTATAAGATGAATAACAGCTAAAGCAGAGACAAATGGTGTGTCCAGACTTTTCACTGGCTCTGTAAATAAGTATTGTAGTTAAGTTTCAATAGACATTAGAAAGGTAGCAGTGTGCTTGGCTATAAGGTGAGTATGGTGGTTCTGCCCCTGTGAAACTGAAGGCCCTGTAGACTTTCTGTTCTTGTCACCCATCCATAATAATGCTCCGTGTATTTCACCTAGACGTTGGAGTGGTGTCACATTTCCCTGTCTGCAGGTGAGGCAGTGTGGCACACACGCACACTGCATGCCTTGGCTATACATACCTGCATGCCGGTAGTTAGGACATTTTCCTGAAATGCAGCTTTTATTTTTTGGCAGACATCTTCCTCTATTGGGGGTAGGATGCCTTTGTTGGGCCTGCGAAACCTGACGCTAATCACTGTCCAGCATCTAGAAGCTAGGTGAGATCTTAAATCACCATCAATGACTCAGGAAGTTCAGCTAAATGAGAGGATTGTGATGCCAAGCAGATGAAGCATGTGACTAACAAAGGAAGAATAATGTTGTTTTATTAAAGACGATTTTATTTAAGACGATTAATCATGCTGAAAGAGATTACCCTAACAATGAAAACCAGCTACAAACAGGACTTGGTATTATTTACATTACAGTGACGAACTCAGCACAAAGGGGAGACCACTAGATTAAAATAAATTAACCACCAATCAATTATAACTAATACACCTAAACTGGGGCGAACTCATAAAACACAATTAGGTAACAATTTACTTGACAGTTACCGATCAGGCGGCTCACACAAGCCGGCACCCTGCCTCAGTCTGTCTTTGTAAAGCACTTTGAATTGCCTTGTGCCTGAAATTGTGCTATATAAATAAACTTGCCTTGCCTTGCCTCAGTCGCCAGGATGGCTCTCGCCCGCCGGCCCATCGCTGTCTCTGAAGGGAATCCTGCTCACCGGCTCTCTGCCATCGCCCGGAGGACGCACCGCAGCCGGCTCTCTGGCGCAGTCGCCCGGACTGCGTACTCCAGCTGGCTCGGTGCAAGCGCCCGGACGGCGCATGCAAGCTGGCTCACCGCTGCCTTCGCCCGGAGGGCGCACTCCAGCCAGCTCTCCGGCTTCACCCCGAAGGCGCACTCCAGCCGACGCTCCAGTGCAGTGACCCGGACTGCACACTACAGCCGACACTCTGTCGCCCAGACAACGCAAGCCAGTCGGCACGCCGATGCCTTCTCCCCGAAGGCGTACTGAGGCAGGCCTATCGACACAGTCGCCAGAACTGCATACGTCAGCCAGCTCGCCACTGTCGCCAGGATGGCGCTCACCCGCCGGCCTGCCGCCTTCGCCCTGAAGGCTCCCTGCCGCTGGCACCCCTCTGCCTTCTCCCCGAAGGTGCACTGCAGCCAGCCCATCGACGCAGTCGCCCGGACTGCATACGTCAGCCGGCTCTCCGCCGTCACCAGGATGGTGCTTACCCGCTGGCCTTTGCCCGGAGGGAACATGGCAGCCGGCTCTTCGTCGCCGGTGCCCGGACAGCGCCCGCCCTCCAGCTCACTGCCGCTGCCAGGAAGGCACACTCCAGCCAGCTCTCTGCCTTTTCCCCGAAGGCGCACTTCAGCCAACGCTCCAGCACAGTCGCCCGGACTGCACACTACAGCCGATGCCAGTCGGCATGCCGCCGCTTTCTCCCCAAAGGCACACTGCAGCCGGCCTGCCTCCGCCATCGCCAGGACACCGCATGCCGGCCAGATCGCTGCCCTCTCCAGGGGGGCGCACTCCAGCCGGCTCTCCACCTTCGCCCCGAAGGCGCACTTTAGCCGGGAAGGCTCCCGCTTGCTTGTTCTCCGCTGCCGATCAGATGGCTCAGGCCAGCCGGCACCCCGCTGCCTCCCTCCAGCCTGCCTCCAGCCGTCGCCCGGACGGCTCCCGCCTTCCAGCCTGCCGCCATCACCCAGATGGCTCCTGCCTTCCAGCCTGCCGCCATTGCCTGGACGGCTCCCGCCTGCCGGCTCTCCGCCGTCGCCTGGACGGCTCCTGCCCGAGCCCTGCCTAGGGGAATCCGCTGTGGCCACAGCCCTAGAGCCCTGCCCAGGGGAACCTGTGGCAGTCGCCATCCCAGAGCCCATCCAGGTCCCCGGGCGCCTCTCCTGCCAGGAGGGTGGGGACCTCGAGGATGCCCCCCAGGACGAGCTGGAATGGGACCCCTGGGTGTTCCTGACTCCTATGGGTCCTGGAGGAGGCAAAGGGCGACGCCCTGGGCGGACCAGCTGAGCCTGCGGCAGGTGTTCAGTTTCCCGCAGGGGAAGCTGTGTCCTATCCATTTTTTGTAACCACTTGTCGTAATCAGTGATGCAGAGGCCCTATAGCCTATGGGCCCCCTATAGCCTATGGGCCCCCTGGCTCCGGTCCCGTGCCCGCGGCCGTCATGTCATCCCCCGGCTCCGTTCCCACGGCCTCCGTGTTGTCCCCTGGCTCCATTCCCTGTCCCATGACCTCCTCGGCGGCTCCAAGCCCTGTTCCCACGGTCTCCGCGGGGCCCCCCGGTTCCGTTCCCGCTGTCTCCGCATCGCCCCCTGGTTCCAGTTCCTGTCCCGTTGTCTCCTCTTCACCTCCTACCTCCAGTCCTGTGGTCCCTTCGGTGCCCTCTGTTCCCAGTCCTCCAGTCCTCTTGTCTCCCTCCAGTCCATGTCCTCCAGTCTCCTCCTTGCCCCCCAGTCCCAGTCCTGTGGTCTCCACGTCGCCCCCTAGCTCCGTCCCTGTGGTCTCCGCATCTCCCTCCGGTCCTGCAGTCTACTCAGCTCCCCGCGCCGTTCCCAGCCGGCCCCTTCTATCTCAGCATCCGCACCTGCCTCCCTGGCAACGCCATTTTTCCCTCAGCCCTCAAGTGTCCCTCCTTCCTTCTGGTCCCTTCCCTCGGTTCCTGGTCCTCCCCTTCAGGGCCAATACCATGCCCCTACCTTGGCTCCCTTCCAGGTCCCTCCAGTCCCTATACGTGCTCCGCCCCAGGTTCCTCCCTTTGTTTCCCGTGCTCCGCCCCGGGTCCCTACCTTCGTTCCCCGCGCTCCATCACCCGTCCCTCCGGTCCCTGGTTTCCTTCCCGGGGTTCCCCCTCAGGCCCAGCCCGTCTTCCTCCCTGGTCCTTCGTCTCTGTCCGGGTGTTCTGTCCCGTCTCTTTTGTTCCCTGGTTTCCTAAGCCTGTTCCCCCAGTTGCTCCTTGTCCAGTTGTGGTCCTCCTCCCTGTTTGTCCTGTCTGGTGTCATGTCCTACCTGTTCCCCTAGATGTTTGGCCTCGCCGGTCCACGTTAATGTTCCCCTGAGCCATCCCAGTCCTGAGTCTGTTTCTGTCAGTCAGTCCTGTTCGTTGTCCCTCCTAGTCCTGTTTTGTCTCCAGGTTGGTGTCTGTCCAGAGTCCACGGTCTGTTTAGGGTTTGGATTCTGTTCAGGTTTTTTCCCAGGTCTGCCGTCCAGTGTCTGCCATCCAGTCCTGCCCGAGTCCAACGTCTGCGCCTGGTGTCCTGACCCCATGTGCCTGTCTTGTCTTCGGCCCCGCGGGCTCCCCCTGCTCTGGTTGCCACACCTGGAGTGTGCGCCGTTGGGGGGGGTTCTGTCACGTCCAGCCCCGTCCTACCAATCTTTTTCCACAATATTTCCCGCAGGCGGGGCTGCTGTTTAGCCGCGCCTGTTGATTGTCATGGTTACCTCGTGTTTTTCGCCCTTTGTTAATCAACCACAGGTGCCCCTCGTTTACTCCTCCATGTTTCTTTGTATAAAAGCTCCCCAGTCCTGTGCTCCCTTGTCGGTCATTGTAGTTATCTGTAATCGTTTGGTGTTTGCTTATTCGTGTCGCTCGCGTAGAGCGGCACGATAATAAACTTCCCCGTAACGGGATTATCCATGTGCCGTCTAGTCCTTACCTGGACTACCCTTCCTACTGGCTCCATGCCACACCATCGGCACCACGGACATGACAGATAGGGCAAAAATAATGTAGCATTATGCTATTTCATATGTATTTTTTCTTTCATAAAAATAGCCTAAAGTGTACCGGAAGTGTCCCTAAAGTGTCGCCTAAAGTGTGCAAACAATTTTGGGGAACTTTTTAGAAAATTGCTCCTGTGGTTACAAACTGATCTCATGTTCAGTCATCATTAATGAATTGTGATGCATCTTTTATCTCAAGCAGTTATTATATTTGTTACTAAATCTGTTAATTTTGTAAACCTTTGTGAACTACTGAAGGAACTACTGGAAGACCATGTCATGAATAACACAAGTGAAATACCAATTTCACATTTGTTCATCATTAATGAATTGTGACACTTACCCCAAGCAGTTACTATATTTCTCCTTATATCTGTTAATTCTGTTAATCTTAATGAACTATTGAAGGAATTGCTGAAGAAAGTACTAAGGAACTACTACAGGAACAAGTCATGATTAACAGAAGAGAAATACTGATCATTAATGCATCATGACACATCTTTTATCTTAAGTAGCTACTAAGTTTGTTTGTGACTTGTACTTCTATTGTAACTGAGTTACTACTAATTATTTGTGTCCCCTCAAGTAATGTGTTACCCACAAGAAGTAGTCAATTCATCTAAATGGGGGGCGGATATCCAAATTACTATGAGGCTGATGTCACCAACTGACCCCATACAGTAGCCTCATGCCTGCAGCGAGCCAGTTATCCCCTCTAATTAATAGCAATATACAATTACAATTACACAGAAGCTGTGAGATGGGTGATATAAAAAACCTATAAAATTTGTTGAAAAATGTGGGAGTGTGAGGGGTAGGGACGGTAAAAATTGCCGATCAGATCACTTCTCTTTTCACATTCACTCCACAGCACGTCATCTTTTGTTCAATTTCAGCATATGACCACCCGTGACGTTTCCACTTCACAGTCGTGTGATGGTAAAATGGGCTAAAAAAATAAGGAAGAGTCTCACAGTTTACACTTACGAAGCCTCACATTTATAAAACATTGAGGAATCGTATTTAAATGTGGAATTTATCCTATCAGGGATAAAAAACAGTAAACTGGTGGGTAAAAAAAACAAAATAGTAACATAGTTGCCCATGCGAATGCGAGCCATACGTGAACAACTGTCATGTGAACTGCAATATCTTAAGCTACTGCTCTCTGACGACATCCAAGAAAAATCTGCAGTGAGACAATACTACTGTGGTCACATACATCAATAGAATGAAAGGGTTTCTAAGGTGATTCGGGGTAAGTTACACACCATTGTGTGAATTATCTATAAATCTGGGAACATTCTTACACAAACTTCCTTGTCTCTCCTTCTTACGTCATCATAAATAATACCATGGAATTGCATTTAACAGGAGCTCACTTTACCTCTGTGCCACTTGTGTGGCCTAAAAAGGGGAATTTGGTACTTTCTACACATGAAGAAACAGGAAATGGTTGCCTCCAATGCATATCTCTCAATGGCAACTTATTCTATTATTTTCTAGCATGTCATACATATGCAACAACTGCTGGCATTGGCACTGGCATTGGCATGGCACTGTCTCCCAGTATCAGTGAAAAGTCCACTCCATGTGAGGTTGGGAAATGTTGATGCTTTCGGTCAGATGTAGGGGACGGAAATATAGTACAGGTTGAATAAGAACTTGGAATGTGAACACATTATACCTGCCTTAAAGAGGAATTCTGCTGAGTAATAATGAGTAACCTTCATGATGATATTTGTAACATGGCCAGCTGTGGGGCCATAGTGTACTGGATGTCAGATCATCAACTGGGGAAATTTGAACTTAGAAGTGGTTTTGCTTGGCAGGGGGACAGGCAGAGTGATTTACAGACCTTTTGTACTGTTCCACCCATGGGAGCTTGACAGAGTGTTGGGTGGGGGAGATAACATCTTGAGGGACTTCTCCCCTCACACTTATGGGTAGGTACTTAGGGGTTTCTTCATATAATTATATTTACCCTAGACATGTCCCAAGGGCTGCGATGGGTTGGCGCCCTATCCTGGGTTGTTCCCTGCCTTGCGCCCGCAGCCTCTGGGTTAGGCTCTGGACCTCGCCCACCCCCCCCCCCCCACCCGACCGCGACCCTGAATGGGATAGGCGGTTACAGAAAATGGAGGAATGGATGGATGTCCCAAGGGGAGAAGACAATCAGAAAACTATTTTATTTCTTCTAGCTCTGGATTACCAGTGACATCAAGGACCTAATCAACAAGATAAAGAGGGCATTCAAAGATGAAGACTCGACAGAGCTGAAGTATGTTCAGCGACTCGGGGTATGGCTGAGAGAGGCAAAGGAGTTGTACAGAACAATGGTGGAGCAGAAACTGCAGGAAAACAGCATGAGGGAGGTCTGGGAAGGCATGAAGACCATCATGGGTTGCAAGAAGAAAAACAGCAGCAGCGGACAAGGATGTGGCGAGAGCAAACCAGTTCATCCTCTTCCTCAACAGGTTTGATAGCTCTGCTCCTGTCACTCCAGCATACCAAGCCAGCACCAACAC
Source organism: Mormyrus iriodes (assembly GCA_011763525.2). Taxonomy (NCBI): domain Eukaryota; kingdom Metazoa; phylum Chordata; class Actinopteri; order Osteoglossiformes; family Mormyridae; genus Mormyrus; species Mormyrus iriodes. The sequence continues at coordinate 8,612 of JAAGVU020000180.1, read as the reverse complement.
ACCTCCACCATCAGCGACAGATGCTCTTCCCACCCCCCAGGCTGCCACCATCACCGCAGATTAAGTCAGCAGAGAGCTGAAGAGACTCTGCCCCCAGCAAATCAGCTGGCCCAGACAGGGTGCACCTTAGAATGCTAAAGACCTGTGCTGTTGAACTGGGGAAGTCCCTCAAACATGTTTCCAACCTGAGTCTGTGGCTGGGGAGGGTCACTGCACTGTGGAAGACATCGCGTCCAATGTGATCTCAGTGTGCTGAGTGACTTCAGGCCAGATACCCTTAGATCACACATAATGAAGACCTTGGTGGCTGGGCCTCCATTCATGGGACCCAGCTGGGCATAGCCAAAAGTATTAACATGGGTCCGACATCCTGTGGGCCCACCACCTGCAGGGGGAGCCGTGGGGGTCGGGTGCAATGGAGATCGGGTGGCAATCGAAGGCAGGGGCCTCAATGGACCAATTGCCAGCAGTCAAAACTGGCTGTAGGTACATGGAATGTAAGCTCTCTGGTGGGGAAGGAGCCTAAGCTGGTGCAGGAGGTAGAGAGATACCAACTAGATATAGTCAGGCTCACCTCAATCCACAGCTCTGGCTTTCAAACCAAACTCCTTGAGAGTGTCTGGACTCTATTCCATTCTAGAGTTGCCCATAGTGAGAGGTGTCGGGTAGGGGTGGGTCTACTTCTAGCCCCCCAGTTCAGTGCCAGTATGTTGGAGTTCACCCTGGTGAACGAGAGAGTCGCCTCCCTTCGAGTTCATATCGGGGGATGGACTCTGACTGTTGTCTGTGCATATACACCAAACACGAGATCAGCGTATCAAATAGTATCTACCTATGTGTCTCATTTTAATCCACAGTGGAGAAATTACAGAGCTCTTGTTATGGACTCAAACTATTCTTATTCCAGCCAGTTTCAAATACCTGCATGAAGTTGGCACTCGTATGATCAGAAAATAATAAAATGACTTCTGTTCATTTGTGCTGGTTTGAGCAGCAAAAATGAATGTTTGTGCTGTACTGCTTTAAAAAATTCAATTACTGATTCAGCTCCTTCAAGTACTGCTTCAGCTACTATACATACTGCATCATTCATCAGTAAAGTTTATCCTTTTTTAGTTTATTTTCTCTTTACTTTTAGATACAAGGCCATATCTGACCATCGTTGCTAACGTGCTTGGACCCCATGCATCATGTTATATTATGGATGGATTTGCAAGCCCTGCATGATGGTGCTGTGGTTACCATGGTTACTTCACAGCAGACCGGTTTTCAAGTGTCTGTCCTATTTCTTTCATAATTCTGAGTACCTCCTAACCACTTAACTCAATCTTTACCACTAAGGACCTCCTCAGTGCCTACACCAAACTGCTCTGCTTGTCAGTCTCACATTTCCTTTTCCCAACACTTGTAAATAAAATCCCAAGCTTCTTAACCACCATCAATAAGGGCGGACTTTCCCATCACATCATGAAAAGAGCAGTGGACTCTTTTCTGAGAGCACCATAACCTTGGATTTGGAAGTCTCGCCCTTAGATCTTCTCACTGCTTTGGATTTCTCAAGTATGTGTTGGTAGTTTTAGTTGGATGAAACTCTCGAGGTGTTGGATGGTTTTCTTTGGGGAAGTCCCATGGTCTCTCTGAACTCTTGCTATGTAACATCTTTCACCTCTGAAACTGCCTTTGCTGCAGCCTTTACAGCTCATTGGTACCTTTCAACTATCTCAAGAGACCCTTGTGCAAGCTTGATAACTTCCCCATCCCGTCTGCCAGTGGGTTACCACCATAACAGGCATCGACAGGCTTCCGACCGCAGCTCTGTGTAGCTTTCGCGAAGGTTTTAACCAGATCAGGCATGTAGCCATGCAGTAAAATTACAAGTCCCCCCCCAAAAAAGAAAGAAACAAAATATGTTTGCTCTTGACATTAACAATATCAACTATGATATGGTTGCCCCCTGGAGAATCCTGTCTGGCTACATGTCTGAGCCAGATGCTCCTAACAAACACTTAAAGGTCATGTGGGCCCTCCTGATCAAATAAACACTAGGCAAATATTTGCCTGCCTATTTGGGGAACACCTGGCCTAACCTACGCCACTCTATGGACCCTTGCTGTTCCCTGAATGCTCTTACTGTTTGCACTTTCTCATTTCATTGAATAGTTCCATTAGGTTCTTGCAGTGTTTGAAATGCAGTGTCATTGTTCTGTTAAGTGTGCTATCTTAATCACTTGCGTGTTTCTTTGGACAGAAATATCTGATAAATAAACTGTAAATGTAATGTTAATGTCTTTGAGGTCCATGAGGTGTTGATCTGAAAACGTGCAGGTCAATGACTGTTTTTTTATCATTCATCTGCAGTGTCGAGAGTTATGCTTAAAAACCTGTGGAAGCGAGTTAAATTCCCTCCCTAGTTATGTGTGTGTGGAGTTTACTTGTTCTGCCGGTTATTCTCGTTTGCTGTATGCAGTGATTCCTTTTTATATTGTTGTAAAATATTGCACTATTGCTCACTCAATACCTGTGAATGGTACTGAAGAAAACAGAGATCAAGTTTTTACTGGACTGTAGAACAGGATTGTACAGTGTTGTGGAAAAAGTCTTAGGCAGTCAAAGAAAATATTTAAATGATTTTCCTGTTGGTTTAAAACTATGATTTTATGTCTGTCATAGTGTGTCAGCTTGGCCACTTCAAGAGCTCTATTAAAGTCACTAAAGTGAATCGATATGTCATGGAGTTATTTGACTAATTTGATTAATTAATTGATCTGATGGTCAGATTTAACAAATACGTGGAATGACTGAGGTGCCCTTGAGGAGAGTTTTGGGAACTGAAGCAGTGTTCATCTAGCTATCAAACAAGATATCAGTAAATTTTTGGAGAAAAGAAGAAATTCTTGTTAGTTTTTGCGTTCCTACCCAGACAAATAACTTTAATTATTTTCTTTGACTGCATAAGGCTTTTGCACACTGCATGCTTTTAGGCAATAATAACTGTGAGATCATTCCAATGCACCTGCTGCACATAGCCATAAGGATCCTGAACTGCCTCATGTTACCTAAGACACATACCCCTTTCCTTTGTTATGAAGTTGTCCCATCTAATCTTGGCCCCCACTTGGCCCAAAAGGTGCAAGATTCCTTCACACCCAACCGACTAGAACTAGGCAGATAGGTACTAATCGGTAGCTGATCAATGTCACACATGCAGTTGGTCCTTTTGTACCTATGGTAAGAGTTGGGGGCTTCCAGTCATGTTCATGCATAAAGGCAGGGCCAGAGTGGGACTGGGCTTCAGCCTGGGAATGTCACATCTGGGGGGGTGTGAATGATAAATGGTGAGATAGACAGATAGATAGATAGATAGATGTAACGCTCTAGATAATTTTCTTGGTTAAAGTAGCTTTCACTGAATTTTTGAGATTTGGATGTTTGACCATGTCTGGAGGCAGAAGGATGGAGGATTTTCCAATAAATTTTGACAAGCTGGTGTCACGTCCAGCCCCGCCCCACCAGTGTATTCCCTGTGTTTCCCACAGGTGGGGCTTAATCAAGCAAGCCTGTAGCTCGTTGTCCTTACCTTGTGTTCTTGGCAGCTGGGGGGGCATCAATAAAAAATTGTGTCCCCTGACCCAGCACCAGTAATCCCCCAGTCTGGCATTGAATAAAGAATAAAGGATACCTGATTTAAACCATCTCCATTGCAGAAGTGACTTTTCTTGCACAGTACAGATTAAAGCACTTCAAAACAGTGAAAAAAAAATTTGAGGTTTTGTTAATAGAACATAAATGGTTTTACAAGAAATTAATTGCATTTTTAAAACCATTGCTCTTAGTTTTAAGGGAGAAATGGTGTTTAGTACTATTGCGTCATACTTTGGGTTATGGATACAAATCCCATCTCCGCTTTCTCTGTGTGAGTTTGCATTGTGTCTGCAATGTGTTTGTATGTTCCCTATAACTGACTGGCATCCCCTCTAGGGTCTCCACCATCTTTGTGCCCTGTGCTCCCTGAGATAGGCTCCATGGATTGGTAAGATCGGGCTTTTTTTGTTTTGTCAAAGGTTTGACTTTGTGTCAAACCAGCAGTTGCTCAGCAAGTCCCGAATGTGGCACATTACCTGCATTGTGAGGGAGTGTCAGTTGCAGCCATGTGGCGTGTTCCACTGAGGGTGATCTGGCAGGATCCTCATTGCTGAGGGCCCTAGCAGCTAAACCAGGCCGAGGGGACACCCACGTAACATCTAGTTGCGGGACATATATGGGAATTTCCTGTGGGCGGGACTGGGTCGCGTGCCGGCCTTGGGAGTTACCAACCAGGATCTTGAGGTGTTTTGTCATGTGGTGGGTGCGGCAACCCCTGCTCTAGTGCATGCTCCCAAACATGACCTGACCTGAAAAGGTTGTGAAAACAAATTGATTAAAAAAAAAATTATATATAGCGAGTACTTCTAGTGGTGGCTTAGAATTTTTTCTTCCATTGCTAATATGAATAATTTTTCCAGGAAACTGCTGTGAAACCAACAAGAAATTATTGATTTTTTTGTCGTTACTTGATACAGGATCTGTCACGTCCAGCCCCGCCCTACCAGTGTGTTCCGTGTGTTTCCTGGGGCCTAATCAGCCAAGCCTGTAGCTTGTTGTCTTTGCCTTCTGTTCCTGCCCTGGTCATTAATGTTATGGCCAGTTGTTGCCTGCACCAAATAAAGTTCTTGCTTTGCATCCCGTATTCCCTGCCAGCCCCGCCGAGCTCATGACAGAATAACCCGACCACACCACAACCAAGCCCCGGACTCCTCGCCACCTTTGTCGCTGGGAGTCTTCTCCCTCGATCCCTTTCCGGCTGGACCCCCAGCGGGGTCGAGGGAGCTGGACCCTGCCGGCTAGCGGTATCTCCCGGGGAACTGGGAGACAACGGATTCAGGTTTGTGCTGGCCGGCTGCCCCCTTACCCAGTGCTCCCTCCGTGGGGGTCCCTACCTTTGGGAGGAGGGAGTCGATCTCGGAGCTCGTCCGATGCCCATAGTTGGGGCGGAGGATGGGCGAGGATGAGTGGGGCCCGTGGGGTTCGGAGGGGCTACGGGTGACCCCCTCCAAAGCGTCGCTGTCCTGCACTGGCAGCTGGTCACTGCCCGAAACATGGCGGCTGCTGCCGCGGCTCAGCCAAGCCCGCTGGTGGAAGCCTCCGCAGTGCCGAGCCCGCTCCCTGAAGGCTCCGCAGTGCCAAGCCCTGCGCAGGGGAACCTGCTGCCGCCGCTGCAGCCCCCGAGCCCTGCACAGGGGAACCTGCCGCCGCCTCTCCTGCCACCCGAGGGCCCGGTCGAGCCATCCCTTCTGCTGCCGCCCGAGGGCCCCGTCGAGCCATCCCTTCTGCTGCCGCCCGAGGGCTCCGTCAAGCCATCCCTTCTGCTGCCTCTCCAGCCGCCCAAGGGCCCCGTCGAGCCGCCGCCTCTCCAGCCGTTCGAGGGCCTCATCGAGCCGTCCCTTCTGCCGCCTCGCCAGCCGTCGCCTGGATGGCCCCTGCCTGCCGGCTCGCCAAATGGTGGCAGCAAATTCCCCTGCGCAGGGCTCTGGTCCCCTGAGGCCGTCCGGGCCCCTGCTGAGTCCCCCGAGGCCGTCTGAGCCCCTGCCGAGTCCCCCGAGGCCGTCCGGGGCCCCGATCTCCTCTCCTGCTGGGGGGAACTAGACCAGGAAGGTGGCCCCTATGAGGAGTTGGAGTGGGACCCCTGGGACCAGCGGCCCATATTTTTGGCTCCTGTGGTCCCCGGGGGTTCCAAAGGGCGGCACCCTGGGCGGTCCAGCCGAGCCTTCGGCTGGTGCTCAGTTTCCTGTAGGGGAAAGCAGGGGCACGCACGGTGCCGTATTCGCCCGGGTGTTGCCTCCACGTCGCCCCCTGGCTCAGTGCCCGCGGCCTTCGCCTCACCCCCTAGCTCCCGCGCCTATCCCGTGGTCTCCTCGTCACCCCCTTGCTCTGGTCCCTTGGTTTCGTCGTCGTGCCCAAGCACCAGTCATGCTGTCCCCTCGTCTCCCTCCGGTCCGTGTCCTCCAGTCCCCTCGTCGCCCTCCGGTCGTGGCGTCTCCTCGTCGCCCCCCAGCCCAGGTCCTCCAGTCACCTCAGCTCCCCACACTGTTCCCAACCAGCCCCTTCATGTTCAGCACCCGTGCCTGCCTCCCCGGCGAGTGCCCTTTGTCCCTCAGCCCTTCAGTGTCACTCAGCCCTTCTGGTCCCTGCCCTCAGTTCATGGCCCTCCCCTTCAGGGCCGGTGCCAGACCCCTCCCTGTGCTCCCGTTCAGGTCCCTCTGGTCCCTCCCTGTGCTCCCTTCCAGGTCCCTCCGGTTCCTACCCGTGCTGCATTCCTGGTCCCTTCGGTCCCTGTCCCTGTTCCCTGTGCTCCGTCACAGGTCCCTCCGGTCGCTGCCCCTGTTCCCCGTGCTCCCTTCCAGGTCCCGCCGGTTCCTACCCCTGCTCCCTTCCTGGTCCCTCCGGTCCCTGGGTGCGTTCCCGGGGTTCCCCCTCAGGTCCCTCATGGTTTCCTCCCTGGTTCCACGTCCCTGTCCGGGTGTCCTGTCCTCCCTCTGTGGTCCCCTGGTTCCCAGGACCTGTTCCGACTGTGGGTGTTCCTGTCCTGGTTTTTGGTATTGGCCCTTTCCGTTGTTGTTCCTCCCCTGTTGATCTGTCTGGCCCTGTCTGAAAGTCTCTCCTGTCCCCGTTGATGTCCCCTCCGGATGTTCTCTGTGTTCTGTCCCCGTGACCCCTGGTCCTGCTCCGATCTTGTCCTGTCCGGTCCGTGGTTTTGGTTTGTGCCTTGCTGGTCCCTCTCTGTTGCCATTTTCTCCCCAGGTCCTTCGTCCAGCGTCTGCTGTCCTGCCCCGCCCCGGTCTGGCGTCCTCACCCCGTGTGCCCGTCCTGTCCTTGGCTCCCCCTTGGTCCGGGTAGCGCACCCGGAGTGTGCGCGTTTGGGGGGGGGGTCGTGTCATGTCCAGCCCCGCCCTACCAGTGTGTTCCGTGTGTTTCCCACAGGCGGGGCTTAATCAGCCAAGCCTGTAGCTTGTTGGCTTTGCCATCTGTTCCTGCCCTGGTCATTAATGTTATGCCCAGTTGTTGCCTGCACCAAATAAAGTCCTTGCTCTGCATCCCATATTCCGTGCCAGCGTCATGCCTCGTCGTCAGCCTTGCCTAGCTCATGACAGGATCCCCCAGGATCAGTCGCGAAGGGCAGGGTTCCATAATTCACCTGATTGAAACACAACTCCCAGGGCACCTATCGCCTTCCCATTGCCAAGTGGGGGTGGAGTCTCACAGCTTCTCATGAGATTCCCTCACGGGAGAATACTTCAAAAACACAAAGATTGTCCTTGTGCCAGCACAGTACTTTCTGTGTGTTTGTGAATCAGAGGTAAGCAACTGTTCTTACATTTACTATGAGGAGGAAACAAACAAAGATATCATTTTAGATAGTGGGGTCAAAGGAAAGAATCATGTTTCCTTAACTATTAAGGGATTTTAAATTAAAATACATAATATATGAAAGGATGAGGAAATTGATGTATATTACATTTTTTCTTCAATTACTACAGTCATACATTATTCACTTTTAATTTCTGATAAGCAGATTTCTATGTCATCCAGGTTTACTAAATATTTGCTTAATGTTTTCTTGTGAGCTTAAAATTATACAACTACCATGTGGTTAGATTGCGTTTTGAAGAGCATTTTGTATATATCATAATTTAATATATCTGCAAAATTCTCTTCAAAGGCACTGTTTGTGTGAATATAATATTTCATTCAGATGCTTTTGAAGTGTTTGTTCATAAATGCTATCATTGGTCAGAACTACGAAATTACATGGTGATTACACGTCCTATTGCATTCTGGTCCTGCTGTTCAAAAGATCCATTTACATGAAACTCACAAAAAGACTGGAAATGAGAAGTTCATTCATCCACCCATCCATTCATCCGTCCATCAACTGAGCACTTATTCTAATCGGAGTTGCAGTGGGGGCTGGAGCCTATCCCAGACAGCACAGGACACTTACATGTACATACTGACACAGGCACTTTACAGATGCCGAATTGCCGAACCTCGTATCTCTGGATTGAGGGCGGAAGCCTCAGAGAGTACGTGGAGAAATTACCCGTAACACTGGGAAAGCATGCAAACTGAACACACACCTGAATGGGGAGTGATGCAAAACTTAATTCGGCAAAGCTTTATTTCGCAGAATAATCCTTGAAAATTTATGAAATCTGAATAAATTCACGTGCAGATGAAACAACTACATAGAAATCCCAGCTGTGAAGATTGCTGATAATCGAACATTCTTATCGAAATCATGTTTGGAAAAAAAACATACGTCACCCGCTCACATCTTGAAATAAATTATTTCTGTTTGAATGTGGATTTGGCTGCTCAGTTAGCCAGGCTCCAGTTTAAGCTAAAATTCAAATATAATGCAGGTTTTTTTCTTTTTTTGGACCGAGCGATGAGCAATTTCATTGGAGCGGGGTGAAAACTGACCGGACCGACAGTGAGCGACCGGAGTAAAGTTAGCAGTGGGTTCGATATTCGCCAGACATTCACAGATCATCTCTGAATTTACTCTATTAAAA
>JAAGVU020000179.1:0-18834 GCA_011763525.2 Mormyrus iriodes | reverse complement strand
CTCTGGAAACTGTATTATGTGTCTAACAGCTATAGGAGAAATGAATCTTCAAAACCCAAAGTAAGTGGGACGGTTGTCCACTGTTAATCACAACTGGTTTGCCTGCCTTTCTGTTTCAGCTAAATCAGGCTGTGACTGACAGTGGCCAGCTGTACCACCAGCCTTGGTTTATAAACTCCTGTTTCATTACTTAGTAAAAGTATATCTCTTGGATATATGCAAAAACAGTCCATATCTTTGTAAGTTAACAATGCAGATCAGCATTAAATGCAGAGATATGTGGTCCTATTCAAAGCTCCCCTTGACTTCCCTACAGGTAGCAGTAGACCTGCTCTTTTGCAGTGTGTGTGTATGTGTGTGTGTATGTGAGTGTGTGTGTGATACTTTCAGCTGGTTTACTCACACAAAGAGAATGATCCCAGTGTTGGCCATGGCATAGGCCAAGCCCAGAATTCCACTCCCCATGATGGCATTACTGAGGTTGAAGATGGACATTCCCAATGTGGTCTTTCCAACAAACTGCATTGAGACAAAGAAACCAAATTTACAATTGAGGAATTCTAACATGCTTATTTCCTGTGCTTTATTTTGTATTATTATCAAAAGGATGATCTCCTTTTTCCACCAAATATTTTGATCAATACTGCTAGACTGTTCTGTAGGGAAATATAACTCTTTCCACTTTTTTTACAGGACACTCATACTCACGTCAGTAAACTGACTCTGATTTTGCTCTTCAGGCTTATGAGGTAGGAACTCCTGGCGTTCTTCTGTCGTGGCTTCCACATCAGGAACCCTTGGCAAAATAATCACATCTTCATCTGTACGCCTATTCAATTTTAGATTTCAAAGACATTTATTTACAACTTATGACAATAAAATAATACTACATTATTATGACACAATCCTGTTGATTCTTACTGACACTCTATCCACCCTCCCACCCCCACCTCATCATTTCATCACTAGGGTAAACTCACCTAGTTTCGATAGTCACATGCTCAGGGTAATGGATGCCATTTGAAAGCTTTTCCAATTCCATGCTGTTGCTACTGGGTCCAAGCAGGTCCTCTGAAACTGATTTCCCTGGCAGGAGGATTTCCTGGCTGTAACGGAAATCTAGATGGTCTCACACCTGGCGGGGATGCAAAAAAAAAAACAAGCATGTTCTCTGAGCCAATTCTTGGTCAATATAGTTCTAACATCTTGTTAGAAGTTCAAAAACATTAAATTAAACTTATTCTAAAAATCAGAATTGAAAGGGATCATATTATAATAGAACCCTTAATTTGACTCGCTCCCAGGTCACAGGAAGCGTCGTTTATTCATAGTTTATCCATCACAATGAATACCTACTTTTCTGAAGCACTGTACATAATACAAACGTGGCCATTAAAATCACCACCCCCCCGCCTTCGCCTCCAAACAAGCTGTGGACAGAGAATTTTCTAAGCAATAAGTCACAAATCCTCTCCTGTGTATTTTAGTGCAATACGATGGGAGGCTTTCAGATTTTATTCATGAGTTTATTGCCAGGGATTCTGGGAGGTGTTTCTGGGTTGAGGAGGTAGTACTCAACTCACTGACCTAATGGGCTAAAGGAATTACTATTGTTTTGGCTGGCGCCCCTGGCTGGGGTGGCTGGCTGGCGGATATCGAATAGGAGTTTCTTCTGGAGATCTTTTACAGTGTCTGCCTCATATTTACCCCTCAATGAAAATCTGACTCACTCATGACTAGTGTTCCAGCACAATATTTTAGTGTTTGCTTTTCCACTGCACTATAAAACAGCTGAATTCAACCGTGACCTTCTTTTATTTTGGAATTTAACCACATGTATGACATCCTATTGATATTAAGAGCAGTAGCTGAAACAGGTACAGAGATCACAGTTTCTCATTATAAGGCATATACCTGCCTAAACGTGAATCTTCTCTCTATTAAAATGCTGCCTAAATATGTCAATAGGAAATAGAAGCGTGAGACCATTGACCTTGTCAATTATTGAGGATTTTTTACATTGTGCCTGAGTCGTCTGTAATCACTAAACGAAGTGTGATTGATAAGAGGAAGTAAACCAGCAAAAAGCAAAAAAATGATTCATGGAAACAGGAGATCATATCTACTCTGTCACATCGGAAAGCTAAATACTGAATACAGCTTAAAAAAATTAGAATTTGGCATGAAAACATGTGCTCTGCATGTCTGATAAGAGGCATGAGGTTGACAATGGAGCACCCCAGTCTACATTTCTATAAAACACAACCAACCAAAGGCATGTAAACACAAACAGGAGCAGACGTACGAAACCTACAACATGTCCACACATCTCCAGATACACACGTCTACAGTCTTGGTGTCGTTCTCAGTGGTAGGAGCGTCTGAGACCAGTTTGTTTTACTTGAACATTGTTATCTTGAAGCCCTAAATTTACTGATACCAGTGACCTAAGCATCATTTACGCCGTCAGATTTTTCAGATCAGGTGCCTGGAGGACACTCGTTTCACAATATTACAAGTAAATCGCTTCTGAAGAGGAGAAAAAGACACCTGATCCAAAACGAACATCAGCAGGATCGCTAACAAAGAATGAACCTGTGCCTCACTACTTTGTCTGATGCAAGACTTATTGCCGATTCCAGCTCAGCCAGTTCTAACTGGTTGACAGACTCTGAAAACTCCTTCAACTTACCCTTTCTGAGCACAACTGGTTGGACCCGGATTCGTATCTCTTTCATGTATTCTTAATAGCTAATACCTACAGCAGCCACATTACACTGACCGTACTGATGTCCAGCTAGGTTAAATTATTTACCGTCTTGTTACTGTCCGTAGCGTACACACACCCACATACACACATGCCTGAGTGGAAGAGTGAAAGTGAGATTAAGGCATCTCTCTATGAGACAGAATGAGAGCGAGAGAGAGAGAGAGAGAGTGAGTGAAAAGCTACATTCATCTTAACTCTCTTTCTCCCAGTTGATCTATGTAATTTTTAAGCAGTGTGCTATTCTAGTCATAAAAAAGAAGCAATCTTAGTTAAAAAGTTCAAAAGGTGAGGTATGTCTGAAAATATGAAATGAAGGATTCCTGAGACACAAGGTCTCCCCAAATAGCATGACGCAAGTCAAAGGCTAACGCAACAAAAAAAAATTGAAGACAATTTTAATTTTAACAAAGAAGCAGACAATTTGCTGTGGCGTTTCAGGGATTATTTACAAAGACAGCAGGGAGTTTGAGACTAGGTGGGTGATTAGAGTCTCTGAGTAGGTAATTAGCTTAAGAGATCAGTTCTTTTTAGGGGTGGTCACACGGGCAGAAGCACAATGACAGAAGGCATCTCCAAACTCCTACTTTAACAGAACGCAGAGCAGCTGGGCCATGTGGACCCCGTGATGGCGGTGTTAACTTGGCCAAAATTAGATAAGTCAGATTCCGGGTTCCTACTTTACATTATGAATGACACACCCTCCCTTTCCCAGTGAATCATCCTGTTAACAGATTTTAGTGCAGGACACTGTTTTGGGATTATTTCACTTCATCTAATAGAAGATGAACTATCTTGCAGTTTACTGTCATGTCCATATGTATATATTTTTCCCCATGCTCACTCACCCATCAGTAAAACTATACTCTGTGTGCATTAAATCATAAGCACATGTCAGCTCTGTAATCCGGAGTCTCTCAGGCACCATGCTACGTGTCAGATCTAATGGGGGGAGCTGCAAACTGTGAAACAGCCTGACTAGACAGTTAGCTGTTTTGTGCTATGTCACAGTGTCACACAAGCCAAGGTTTCCTACAAAATACACCCATCTGATCAAACTGCATAACTAAATATAGAAAGAACTAAACAGAACACGTTCCCCACAGCCTCCACACCAATTTTCCACCCAGGCACATAAACAAATTTTAGGCTAAACTGCCACATGATGAGAGCAGTCCGGCACCCGCGTGGTGCACAGTGTACACAACCTGTTTGATTGTGGGGCGTGAGCTCAGTCCCTGTTTATTTAAGCAGAGGCTGCAGCCTTAATACACCCTGGTCCCCCTGTGTCTGGTTTGTCTCAAAACATGACTCCTGCTCTCTATGACTGCCTGAGCAGTAGGGCCCCTGTACCATGTCATTGCCTGAAATGAGAGTAGGGGAGCAATGTGGCTATAAGCTGGATGGGAATAATCCTTCCATTTGCCCTTTTGCTGGATAATACATTTATCCATTCATTTAATGTTGTTCAATGAGGGGACTGTGTTAGGCACTGAGTGCCCAGGAAGTGTTCAGCACCTTGAGCACTAATCATCAGAAAAAAAAAAGATGTCAGCAACTCATTATTATGGAGAACACAGTTGTCAAAAATGAAGTAATATCACTCAAACAACTATTATCTGACAAAAATAACCACATATGTCCTCATTGAATATATATGATCTTTGGGGTCAGCTGAGGTAGCTTGACCACAGGCACTCAGAGCTGCTCAAGTGCGCACAGCCTCCGTTCTGAAGACAATTAGTTCATTTAGGGAAATAACTAAGTCAATTACTTACTTAAATGCTTGGATGAGAAAACACCTACGTGCATAATGAGTGAGGAACATGGACCTCAATGCGGAGCATGTGCTCACACATACAGCACCAACCTGCACTGTTTAGCTGTGGTCCATGTGTTCCCCGCAGTGATCCGGACAGCAGGCAGCCACGCTTGATAAAATCATGCATGCGTTCCCCAGAAAACACACGCGGCTCGTACACGTCTAGTACAGTGGCGGCCCAACTGTCGTCCAGCCACCAGAGTTGGAATCATTTTTAGGAACCATCTCCACATCGCCACCCCCTCAACAAACTCCCCCATCTAACAACTCTTTCCTTCCTAAGCCAACCTCCTCCACACCATAGTGACTCAATTAAAAAAATATTAGTCAGTTTCAAAATGTAACAGCCACAACCTGCATGTTCAATGTACACAAAGGCTCAAAAAGTTGGTGAACTCATGAGCTGCTACATTTTAGGGACTGCCATACCAGGTACCAATTCAGGAGAAAGTACCTTAGCAATGACATGCGCAACCAATGTTCAACCAAAGCGTAGAAACAAACGAAAATCTGACTGACTGCTTTTTAGAACAAATTTCAAATACAGTAAACTATGCTGTTAGAAGCTTATTACAGTAATAAGCTCAATAATTGCACAATATGGTTTGTGCAATAAAGTAACTATGATTCCTCTCAAACCAAAGCCAGTCTGTGTGTAAAAAATGCCATAAAAATCAACGGCCACTTTGTGTGGATGTAGGGTCAAACACATGCTCCGCGCGTGACCTATTCTCAACTGCTTTCTGGAAATGACCCAAAACATTAAATCCACGTTTACCCCCATTTTGCAATTTCTAAAGATTAACACTGGATGTTAGCTGCACACCTATCGGTCCCAGAAATATTTCTCAGGGTTAAAATGTGAGTGTAGTGTTCAAATCGCACAATGGTCAGCCCTCGGAAGCTGAACGTTTGACTATTTTCTGTAGACACTGGCAGGATAATGGGGCTGAATAAAAGCTAAAGACTGAACCCAAGATCAGCAGACTACTAACAGGGGGCATCTCACGGATGTTCATTTTCAGCTCTTTAGTTTTGGAATTTGGGTGGTGGGGAGTGACAGCATTCACAAACATTTCCATGTATTATCCATATATACAGAAGGCATCATCTGAACTGTATTCCAGAATGCAACTGCTAACAGTCCTTCATCAAACCTGTGTCCTTCAGATACGTGTTGTGGTCCAAAACACACCCTCTTTATCTCTCTCACACACAAAAAGCACACATTTGTCTGAGTGCCATGGAGATGCAGATGTTTTGTGCGAAAGAAAAAAAAAACATGCTTCATCACTGCTCTCAGAGCAGCCGTTTTTTTTATTTTTTGCTCTGTAGTATATGCGCGCATATTACGTTAAATATAAACATTAAATTTATTTGTCAAAGCCTTATTCAAAATTTTCTCTTAAGATACAGCTTTATAATGAGATCCACATAGATTTTATTGTGCCTTACGGGCTCGTCTGTAAGAGTAATTGCAGTCCTGGGGCATTTTAAAAGAGCCCATTACCTGACGCGACAGTTCGATACTCCGGTCCGTCATTCAGACTCCGTCACACAGTTACACTAAACATTTCAACATTTTCTCAAAAATAAGAAAGGAAAAATGTCTATAATTCTTATCGCCATACAATTTTTTGAAAAGTCTCCTTTTCTGATAGGAACTGTTATTTCCCTTTACGACCCACGTGGCGACTATAGTAAAGGTTTTCTGGAAGATAAGTACGGTTTTTATCTCTTACCTAGTCACAGAAGTTTTTCTTCTCAACAGGTCAAGAAGAGTTAGAGAGCCGATGGTCGAGGTGTGGAGAATAAATTGAAATTAAATGAAAATGAAATTCTTATGTAAAATACGAAGAAATGGAAGCAGGATGTGGATGTTGGATTGTGATGTAAGAAAAAAAAAGCGCGCTGCTAAATGAAAGACAAGAAGGCAGTTCATAAGGTATGACACCACTTCTGGTATGATGTCACATATTCTGACTGCGGGAACACCCAGCCTCGCTTCCGCCAGCTCCGGATTCTGTGACGCTCGCACACACGTTTCTTTTACAAACAGAGGTCTGTAAGCGGCACAAACTTAAGGTCATGTGAAAAATGAGAAGTGACAAAATAAAATATGACATTTCAGTATTTCACTTTTTCAGTGAAAGTGTGTTATTTAAAAAATTCCCATCTTCAGTTGGCCTTATTTTCCACAGTGTAGTCTCTTCCAGCACCGGTCGAAGCCCACCCATCTGGCGCCCTAGGCAAGCCGGCCCGGCGATAGCGGGAGTAAAGCAATAAAGATAGTTTGTTATCTAAAATAATAGCGCAACAAATAATATATCCAAATTTGTAACGTTATTATATAATAAAAATTTAATTACTACCACTAAATCATTTTCAAAATATGGTGACAGACATGTCCCTTGACTTTTCAGTTATGTAAAAGCTTTAATTTTTCAAGAAGGACCATATAACTGACCATAGAACTATATAATTTTGTAAGCCAACTTTTTGCCTAATCATATATAAGGGTTTGACTCTATATTGATTTGCATTTTTTTTTCAAAGTTTTTTTTTAATTACCATGGTGTGATGTCCAGCCCTTCCCGGTCTGTTTCCCCCGTGTTTCCCCGCAGGCGGGGCTGGGTAGCAGCCACGCCTGTTGAGTGTTGCCTGGTTACCTCATGTGTTTGCCCGGTGTTAATCACTCACAGGGGCCCCTCGTTCATTCCTCCCTGTGTTCCTGCTATAAAGCTTCCCTGGTCTTGTGTTCCAGTGTCGGTCATTGTGAAGTGTGTGTTTGTGTATAACCGCTCCCTGTTTGTGCATATGCGCAGAATAAAGTCCCCTGACAGGGTTCACCAGCCTACGCTGCTTCCTTTTGCTCGGCATCATGCCTCGCCGCTCTGCTGGCCAACATGACAGAATGACCGACCCTACAGTGGGCTCTGTTGAGGAACCCAAGTCGCTTGTACCGTGACTCCCTGCCAACCAGCACATCCTCGAGGCTTACCTGAGGGAGATGGCGATGAGCTCGTCTGGTGCCTCCACCAAGAGGGTTCCTTCTCTCCGACAGAGGGGACTAGAGGTCCAGGCCGGTACTCCCTCTCCCGTCCTCATCCACCAGTTTGCCCCGCAGGGGATGTTGATGTGGGTGTGGACCAGCCCTGGGGTCCTGGACACTCCTGAGTTCTGTGCGATGTGCCAGGAGTTGGACTGGGATTTTGCATCGGTGAGTCCAGCTATCCTCCTGTGGGATCTTCCCATCCTGGTGGAGAAGCTGCGCCAGATCCTCGTGGTCTGGAAGAGGGTGGTCGTTGACCCAGGCCAGCTTCTCCTGCCTCTGGGGGATGGTGAACCCATCCGATCAGAAAGGCGCACTCCTGCCGGCTCTCCGCTGCCTTCCCCCAGATGGTGTGTAGCAGTCTGCTCGTTGGTGGCATCTGGCTGACTCACACCCGCTGAAGCACTGTTTTTGCTGCGCTTGTCCCCGGCGGGTCCTGCAGAGTTGTGCTCGTCCCTGGCGGGGAGACTCCCTCCAGTCAGTATGGTGCCACTCCTATCCCCTGGGTATCCTGCTGTGCTGTGACTGCCCCATGAGGGTCCTGGAGAGCCACCTGGCTGGCATGTCCCAGCCGGCATTCCCTTGCCTCCGCCCATCCGCCGGCACTCCCTAGTCGGCAGTCAACCGCATCGCCGCTCCTGCCTCCCGGGGAGATCGCTGCAGCACAGAGCCTCGTGCAGGGGAACCTCCTGTTGCTCGAGGGTCCCGTTGAGCCCCCTTGGCCACCACTCCTGCCACAGGTCCCCGGGTGGCGCCCTTCTGCCGGCTCTCTGCCTGCGCCCTGAGGGTGTGAAACAGCCGGTGTCCCTCCACAGTTGCCTGGACTGCAGGCTCCAGCCAGCTCTCCTTGGATGGCTCCTGCCTGCCCGTGTGCCGTCACTGTCTCCAGGACGGCATTCCCCGGCTTGGGTGCCACAGTCTTCGCCCCAAAGGCGGTGGGGTGCCGGCTGCTTTGCACCGTCTCCTGGACGGCGCTCCCTTGTCCGTGCTCTGCCGTCGCCCGGACGGCACTCCTGCCCTGGTGCCTTCACCGCCTGGCCAGGGCACCTCTGCTGGCCTACCGCCGTCGCAGGGATGGCTCCCTCCGGCCGGCTCTCCGCCAGCACCTGGACCGCTCCTGCTGGAGCCTGGCCCAGGTGAATGGGCTGCAGCGGCAGCCCCAGAGCTCCTCCTGGGGCCCAGGCACCTTGTCCCACTGGAGGGAGGGGGCCCAGGGGATTCCCCCATGGAGGAGCTAGTATGGGACCTCAGTGCCGTGTTCCTGGCTTCCGGGGTCCTAGGAGATGCCGAGGATGACACCTGGGGCATCTTAGCCGAGCCCCGGGCAGATGTTCTATTTCCCGCAGAGGAAAATGGGGGCACTCCTGGTGCCAGGCGTGCTTGGGTCTGGCCTCTGTCATCCCCCGACTCCAGTCCCGTGCCCGCAGCCTCCGTGTTGTCCCACGGCTCTGTCCCTGTGGTGGCTCCTTCAGCCCCGAGCTCCTGTCCCGGGGTCTCCATGATGCCCCCTGGCTCCCATGCCTGTCCTGTAGGGGCCACATCGCTGCTCAGTCCCAGCCCTAAGGTTTCCCAGGCACCTCCCTGTTCAGGTCCTGTCCCCAGGGTCTCTGTCGCCCCCTAGCTCCATCCCAGTGCTCACCGTGTCGCCCTCCGGCCCCTGTTCTCCGGTTCCTGTGTCTCCTTCACCTTTGCACCCCACGACCACCTCAGCTCCCTGAACCTCTCCTACCAGGTCCTGTCCTTCCAGTGTCCTGAGCCTGCGGCCCCAGCGGGCTCCGGTGGGTCCCCTACCCACAAGGTGCCGGTTCCCTCATCTCCCTGCCTCGCTCCCTTCGATCCTTTCCCACTTCCTGGCCACTGCTCCCTGGGTACCATTTCTGGGCCCCAAGCTGGGGGTCCCAGGGCCTTCCCCTGAGTAGCCACCAGGTCCAGTGGTAGCTCCCCAGGTTCCATTTCCAGGTCTTCCCAGGTCCCACTGTTTCCCATGCTCTGCCCCAGGTCCCTCTGGTCCCGCCCTTTGTTCCAGGTGCTCAGCCCCAGGCCCCTCCAGTCCCTTCCTTTGGCCCCTCTCCATCGCTGTCAGTCCCTATCATAGCTCCAGGGGCTCTGACTCCATGGCCCCTGGAGTCAAGGTTCCTGTCCCCTCGGGGGGCATTCCCCAAGGCCTCTTCACTCCCCTGTCTGTCCTGGGTCAGTGGTTGTCTGTCTGTGTCCAGTGTTTTGGTGTCCCTCCTGTTATGTGTTCTGCCTGGTCCCCGGTGAGTTCCCCTGGTCTGTATGTGTAGTCTGTTTGTCTGTCACCTAAGTGGTGTCTGTAGGCCCTCCAGGTCCTGTCCAGTGTTCTGTCTTCTGTCCCCCTGGATGTGTGTTGTCAGTCCCCTCCATGGGTCCTCAGGGTTTGATCCCCATGGTCTCTGATTCGGTCCAGTCTCATCCCATCCAGTGTCGTTGTGTCCCTTGATCCCTCTGTGTCCTGTCTACTGTTCTGGTCACAGTCTGGGTCCTGCTGCCTGTTGTGTGATCCTGATCTAGTCTTTCCCTAGGTCCTGTCCATGTTCACCTGAGTCCTACATCTCTGCCTTGGATGTCCTGACCCTGTGTGCCCATCCTGTCCTTGCTCCCTCTCGACCTGGATGGCACACCCAGAGTGCGCCTTGGGGGGGGGGTGTTTATGATGTCCAGCCCTTCCCAGTCTGTTTCCCCGCAGGCAGGGCTGGGTAGCAGCCACACCTGTTGAGTGTTGCCTGGTTACCTCATGTGTTTGCCTGGTGTTAATCACTCTCACAGGTGCCCCTTGTTCATTCCTCCCTGTGTTCCTGCTATAAAGCTTCCCCGGTCTTGTGTTCCAGTGTCGGTCATTGTGAAGTGCATGTTCATGTATACCCACTCCCTGTTTGTGCATATGCACAGAATAAAGTCCCCTGATGGGGTTCACCAGCCTACGCGGTTTCCTTTTGCCCGGCACCATGCCTCGCCGCTCCGCTGGCCAACATGACACTTTCCAAAACGGCTTGTTCCCTGCATCACTGGTTCAATGACATTTGCAGGCATTAAAAACATCTTTCACTTAATATAAATACAAAGTCTATCAAAAATGTAAACAAACAATTAAGGTTCTAAATTATTGCAAAATTTGATGCCATTGGTGTTACTGATAGTTTAAAAACTGTTATTTTGAAAGTACAAAAAGTGGTAGATAAGTATTTCCTATGTCAAAGTCCACAGGAAGAAGCTGTTGAAATGACATACATGATGAGTATCACTTCATTCTGCAACTTTCAAATTTAAATTGAAGTTCTTTTACACGGTTCATTTAATTGTCATTAGTGTTAAATTTTATGCTCTTGTAAAATAATTACAAAAGGATTATACATTGATTTTAGTGTGATTGATGGTGGATAGATCAAGATACTATTAATGCCATTTTGGAAAATGCATCTTTTATGGCAGTTTGTCATTAGTGTTATCATTGTTACATCTCAAGAATGCCATTGTATATTAGGCAAGTGCACAGTTGATGTTTTGATGAGATCCTGGAAAAAGTTGTTCATCAGCTATCTTCCTTCCTACAGAAAAATAATGCTAATGAATTATATCGGTCTGGCTTCAGACCAAACCATAGCACTGAAACAGCCATAGTAACAGTAATGAATGATTTGCTTATGGGTTCCAATCATGACTGTATGTCTTTGTTGGTGTTACTATATCTAACTTCAGCATTCGAAGCTGTGGACCATAATATTCTCTTGCATTGGCTAGAATCTGTGGTTTGGAATTAAGGGGACAGCTCTCTCTGGGTTTTGCTCTTGAATCTTGCAAGCCCACTGAAGTCAAATATGTCATCCCACAGGGACCAGTACTTAGCCCACTACTGTTTGCTTTATATATACTCCCACTTGGTAACACTGATAGTCATGTTCACAGTATCATATAAACACCTTTAGATGCCTGAAAAAGTAATACATTTTCTAAATTTCATCCCTAGCTTTAGTTAGCTAGCAACACTTGAGGTTCTTGTCACGCACAGACCTGGGCGCCTATGTTTCAGGGAAGAAATAGAACGATTGAAAAGGAAATATATTCTCTCCTGTTCTGATAAAATGGATTTTCCCTCAAGAACTAAATGAGTGACAAAAGGTTAGTGTTTTGCTTCTTGCTAGCAGACTAATAAACAGTGCAGTTGTCATTCTGTACTAGCATTAGGTTACAACTTGTAACTTTGCCCTGTTTTAGGTTTCCATGCTAACGATCTGATGCTTGTTTCATTCAGCTTATATCGTGGTAGAGATAATGAAGGTAATAATACCAACGACAGTTTATTGCTCCCATGGGGAGATTCTCTTTTCGCCTATTCCATCTATCCCTTGCCCATGGTCATTTTCCTACTGCCTTCAAAGTAGCAGCTGTCACACCTATACTTAAAAAGCCTGGTCTTGACCTAACTAACCTTGTAAACTACCGCCCAATTTCTAATCTCCCTTTCTTTTCAAAAACTTTGGAACATATAGTCTACTCCCAGCTTCTTACATATCTTCATAATAGTAACCTCCTTGAACCATTCCAGTCTGGTTTCCATCAATTCCACAGTACAACACAGTTCAACACAGTCTCTCACCCTATCTTAATACAAAGACTTCTATACCTAGGAGTTTGTGGGGTGGTACGTGATGGGTTCATTTCATATCTCACTGACAAACATTTCATTACCCTATCAGGTCATAAATCAGACACATCAGTTATCACACGTGGCGTCCCCCAGAGCTCTGTCCTCGGGGCCACTACTCTGCATCATTTACATTCATCTCTTGGGTCAGATCATTTGCCGCTTTAACCTAAATTTCCATCTCTATGCCGATGACACCCAGATATACTTCACTATCAGCTCCATAAACAACCTCCCACTTGCATACATTGAATCATTTGTTCCTGAAATTAAACAATGGATGAGCAAATCTTTTCTAAAACTCAACAGTGATAAGACAGAATGAATTGTCTTTGCTACAAAATACACACAAAACAAAATCAGGCCGATTACCCTCCAATATGACCACACCACCATCTCCCCCTCTCCTCTGATTCGCAACCTTGGTGTTACCTTTAACCCAACCCTCTCATTTGACGCACACATACGTTCCACAGTAAAAACAGCTTACTTCCATCTTCGCAACATCGCCCGGCTTAGGCCCTTCCTCTCTAACTCTGCTTCTGAATCGCGTATTCATGCCTTCATCTCTAGCAGTCTAGATTACTGCAACTCATTATTTGCTGGTATTACTGGTAAATCAATCCATAAACTCCAAATAGTTCAGAACTCTGCCGCTCACCTCCCCACCTACACTCGCACCTACCAACACATCACTTCCATACTTCAGAGCCTTCACTGGCTTCCTATAAAAGAACGCATCCACTTTAAACTACTTCTCCTGACGTTCAAAGCTCCCAATAACTAAGCCCCATCTTAACTTTCTGAACTGTTTCTCCCTTACCACCCCCCTCGCAGTCTTAGATCCTCCTGATCCCCCCCATTCAAACTCCGTGGCTATGATGACCGGGCTTTTTCAGCTCCCCGACTTTGGAACTCCCTCCCCAGTGACATTCATCTATCGGTCTCTGTCTCAGATTTCAAACACGAGTTAAAAACCTTGTTTGCTCAAACCTATGACGTCCCCTATCCTTAATGTGCTTCCTTGTTTTGTTATCGGTTTACTATATTATTTGTAAGCGTCTTTAAGATCCTGAAAAGTGCTATATAAATAAAATGTATTAAACTGATTATGATATGTTTATGATGACGATACAATATTTTATCAGTATATCACCCAGCCCTAGTTAGGATAGCAGCAAAAAGCATTTTAGCCACCTAAAAATACAGTACTATCAATTTACGTTGCGGTATTGAAGCCATTATATCAGTCCATTGTTATATCTGATTCTGATCAAAGCCAGCAGACTCCATTGACAAGAAACAGTAATTTTACCTTGCAGAACACAGGAGTTGTTGGTCTAAGTACCCCATACATCCCTACTTCAAAAAATCCAAACTATCCCCGATTTAGAACTGGCTGACTGGCTTTAAAAATCTCCACAAGACTGTAAAATCTTTCAGTGTTAATATGGCATTATCTAGTTCAATTGTTTATAAACTTTAGTTACAGCATGACTGCTTGTTCATAATTTAATGTAAATATTATGGATATTGATATAGTTCCTGCTGTCGTTTATGAATGATTAATTTGTTATTGCGTTCCATAGATGCTGCTGTACACCACCTTCCAGGGGCCAAGATCAGGTAAAAGAAAAAATCAGCTAAAACGGTTTCTGAGTTGAGGTGAAGCGAATAAGGAGCATGGACAAATAGCAGCAAGTTAAATTAGTGTTTTAGTGAAGAAACAAGATGGGCCATTAAATAGGATAACTGACTTCTTCTGGGCCCTTTATTTCTGTTCTTCCGTCATTCTGGACGTCTAGCTCATGTGTAAAGTTCTATGGCTGAAGGCTAAATAAGTAATGTTTGACATGGTTTTAAAATACTGTATTTTATAACCATTACACAAATGGAACAATTTTGTATGTTTCAAAACAGATTTAAAGAATTTTCTTGATTACCCATTAGTTATAATATAGTCCTTTTAATTGTGTACATGTATTGCACATATGAATATGTACAGTACATAAAAATCATAGACACAAATGTGTGCATGTATATATACACACAATATGTGCCATATTTTGTCATATATACATGTTTATTATAAAGTGAATTATAAATGCACTCAGTATATTATTTTATTATATTATGTTACATACACTCAGTCTTCCACAAGGGTCTCAAGCTCCAAGCTGTCCTGGTCTGAGCTGGGTCATTTCAGCTCAGGCAGTGTCCAGGTTGTATTGTCCCTGTGGACGATATAACCTGTAGGGCTTCAGGATCCTCCAGCTGGCCAGAGCTTCAGGATCCTCCAGCTGCTTCAGCTCCTTCAGCTGCTCATAGCGCCTCATCTCTTCGTTTAAGATGAGCTCCAGACATGTGTTGATGGTATACATGGAAAGGTGTTCATGCGGCTGGGGTTTGACGCAGCCGACAGCCTTTTGGAGGATCAGCCCCGAAGCCTTGGTGGTCTGTGCCTGAAGGACAAGCGAGGTACTCACATGGTGGCTAGCTTGCTCATGTCTTTCAT
Source organism: Mormyrus iriodes (assembly GCA_011763525.2). NCBI lineage: Eukaryota > Metazoa > Chordata > Actinopteri > Osteoglossiformes > Mormyridae > Mormyrus > Mormyrus iriodes. The sequence continues at coordinate 4,015 of JAAGVU020000179.1, read as the reverse complement.
GATTGCAAAGGGTTTCAAGGTGTCAAAATCCTGCAGGATGGAGGGGGCAAAGACGATGGCCAGCGAATGCGTGGACATCCGGTTCTTGGCTTCCTCACTGGCCACCTTGGGAAGGAGAAGACGGTCAGAGCTCAGGGAAGGCAGAAGTGGAGCCTCTCTTTACAATTGTGATGGGGTCCAGTGCATTGTGAAGGATATCTGGGGAGTGCGTAAATGCCATCCCACCTGACCACATGGAAGAAAAGTCTCTCCAGCATGTTGATGATGGCTGATAGGAGCATGTCCAGCACCTGTTAAATGTGTCTCAGCTGTTCACACTTTTCTGGTAGCTCTGCAATGAGGGTGGAGATACGGTTCATTTCATCATTTGGTACTGGATAGGAAAACTGACCTCCCTGCCCCTGTCCAGAAGCAGTCAGACCTTACCCACGGCATGCAGGAAAGCATTGTAGTGTCCGAACATCATTAGGGTTTCAGGTAGCTTCCGGAGCAACTCTTTGATCAGGCTGGTGATGGTATCAATGGGGTAGTCTTCCAGACACACTGCCTGGGGGTCTGGACGGTACACGCAACCGGCTTTGTTATGGATACAGGAATGGGCAACCCAGTTTGCAGTTGCGGTAGATTCCCTCCAAGTCAAGGCTGTGCAGCTCAATGTGATCCAGCAGTCTGTCCATGATAAGGGACACGGTCTGGGTCTTGTTGGTCAGGTAATACAAATCCACACCAAAGACCTGGGAGCTTCACGCCTCGATGTCCTGCAACACCACAACAGATGCACTGGTCACATGAATGCCTGATCTTCATTTGATAGGTGCTGAACACATGGTTCAGCAGGTGCTTTTTCTACACTACAACAACAAAATTAGGCTCCCTGTGAAAAGATCCAGGGGCTCCTGATCTCCAGTGTGAATTGAGAAGTTTGGCTGAGATTTACTCACAGAGCTGCCCTTCTCCTGCTTGTTGTTCTTCACAGGCTGCAATACAGAGAGGCGAGTGTAATCATACATGTGAAACATGTAACAAATGCACACACATGCCTGCTAGGTAACATCACCCTGCAGATCACAATAAAGATGGTGTACCTTTGCCCCGTTGTCTGACATCTGGATATGTGGATGCTTCTTCAGTATGTTTCTTAAGAAGCTTGACCTGGTCCGAAAACGACAAGAGGATGCTAACACACCCATAATACTGCACTAAGAGTACAAGAGCTCTGTAACCTGGAACCTAGTTTCCTCAAGAAGTAAAACAAATGAAATAACCACGAGTGATAACCGTTCAGAATTACACAAGATTTGTAAAAGTAAAGCATCACAACAGATTAGTCCTAACTGGCTTGTCATTGGTTGTACTCAAGCCTCGTCAAAAGGACATTTGCTGATTGGTCTTAAAAAAAATTAATGTCCACAGTATATCTGTCACGTCCAACCCTGCCCTCCTAGTTTTCTCCCAATGTTTCCCACGGGCAGGGCTGCTAATCAGCCACGCCTGTAGCTCATTGTCCTTACCTTGTGTTCCTGCCCTCTTGTTAATCAGTCACAGGTGCCCCTCGTTCATTCCTTTGTGTTCCCATGTATAAGAGTTCCCCAGTCCTGTGCTCCCTTGTCGGATCATTGATGGTGTGTTGCTATCTGAACTAATGAAGTCCCCTTACAGGGCGATTCAAGTCAAAGCTCCCTCTCGTCCTGGCTTGTTTCCTTCTGGCCTGCGTCATGCCTCGCCGTCAGCCCCGCCGGCGTGATAATATCTTGACACATCGCACCTGGGTTGGGTGTTTAATTTCGAAAAGGTGCGATTCTTAGTGCTATTTTCAAATAGGGGGGCATGTTAAAGGATATAGAAAAGCTGAGAAATTCTGTAATATCCCATCAGCTGCTCCTTTTTTCTCCTTTAAACTACACGTGTGTATCATATAAAGCATTATAGATGTATGTGACTTTAAATGGTGTCTTTTTGGGAGCACGTGACGTCAATGAATTTGATTTATTGGAAATTGTCAAGATCCCGTGTCATTCTACCTGTTGTGTTCTGGTCAGCCTGCTTGAATGAAAATGAATTTTCACAATTTCACGGTCTGCAGCGCCATTTAGCCTAATAAAATGTATGTTTTGATGTACACCTACGTTTAATTCTCAGAGATAGCATGTTTTATGGTGTGGTAGCACGTTTTAAATAATATATGGGTTTTCCGATCAACAATTAAAGTAACGCTATTGTGGAATAATATGGGCTATTTGTACGTTTACTTTTTAGTAGCCTAAGCTTTGTGTCAATAATAGCATTTTGATGGCAATGTAACCTTATGTCCAACAAATGCTCAACTGGTTTCTTAATATCGGAATTATGTTTTGTCTGTTATGTTGCGGGATTCACCGCTGTTTATCGTATACGCAAATTGCCACCGAAGCCTGAGCGTAGCAGGTCACGGTTCCCCAGTACAAACAACAGAATTAAAAAATTCAGTGAGCAGCAGTGGTGCGAATCGGCAGTGACCGCCTGAATCGATATCGACATATGTTTGTCGACTGGACATCTATAGCAATTTTTAAACAGTTTTTGCTGAAGAGCATTTCAGGTCTACACTTAAAGTAAAGATGAGGGCTGTATATAGGTACACATATTAGCTGTGCGCCTTTCGGTTACAGCATTCTTAGTTTGGTACGAATTAAGACGCTTCTGAAATTCACAACATGGCAAACCTTATAATTGTGGCTTTGAGTTGGTTAAAGCTAGTGCTTGAGCAGTGTTTCTCAAGCTTTTTTCTCTCGGCACACTATTCGCTCTGAAAAAAATCTCACGACACTGCAACATGACAAGCCTACACAATCACGAAGTAAAAGGTTTCGCTGTTTATTAGACATTAGCCTATTGCCTTCTTACTTTTAACGTGAAACATCGGCTTGTTTGGCTGCACATAGTGAAGAGATGTCTCTTCAGTTTACTGGGAATCGCTTGGTTGGAGGGGTTTTCCCTGCGATTTAAATTTTTAATGCAAAAAACGGCACACCAGTCTGCTGCAGCACACCGTCTGGACAAGAAGGTGCCACATTAATATTTGGGGAACATTTCTGCTTCCCAGTAAATTACCCCAACACCAGAGAGTGGGAGTACTTAAGACTAAGAATGTCCGTTTGCTCTGTAATACCGAATTCGGAAACACATCTAACATGCTAACTCATTGTAGACTGCATCATCTGAGTGTGTGCTTTTCCAGGAAATTCAGATCAGACTGAAAATAATGACTAATGTTAAGTTTACACGACACGATTTTAGCCCTGATTTTCCCCTTGCCGAAAGATTTTGGCGATGGCCAACACCAGACCTAGATTGGTAGAGATTCCTAGAGGCAAATCGTTATTCGCTTGGGGCTGGCAAAAAGGCCTTTAGCTCAAAGACACGACCGGATAGAGTCGGATGGATAACTGTTCTTAGTGTTCAGAGAAGTGGTATAGACATATTAAGTGAAAGTTTACATTTCACACACTTGCGGCTAGTTGTTTCAAACTGCGATGGTACAGGAAAAGCCTCTGCACACCTTTACTCATGCATGATAACACTGTGCCAAATTCACGCAGGTCAGTCCCTTAACGGGACCTGCAGGGAGCGTTAATAATGTCCTGCAAACGTCCGATACCCAACGTTATAAAAACACCCTTATGGGGAACGTCAGCGGAAGTCCCTTGTTGGCTGGGTAATCTGATTAGCTGCATGTTTTCAATTCAATAAAAAAAACTTTATTTGGCCCAGGGGGCATTTATCAAATGAATACAGTGATCCCTCCTTGATCGTGGGGGTTGCGTTCCAGAACCCCCCGCGAAAGGTGAAAATCCACAAAGTAAAAACCATATGTTTATATGGTTCCATCCATCCATCCATCCATCCATCATCTTCCGCTTAATCCAAGGTTGGGTCACGGGGGCAGCTGTCTCAGCAGAGAAACCCAGACTTCCCTCTCCCCGGCCACTTCATCTAGCTCCTCTGGGGGAACCCCGAGGCGTTCCCAGGCCAGCCG
>JAAGVU020000178.1:0-18924 GCA_011763525.2 Mormyrus iriodes | reverse complement strand
GCCCACCCCCGCCCGGCACCTCTCCCCGCGGGCAACTCCAGAGTGGAAGAGGGTCCAACCCCCCTCAAGGAGACTGGTTCCAGAGCCTAAGCCGTGCATCGAGGTGAGCCCGACTATATCTAGCCGGAACCTCACAATTTCGCGCACCAGCTCAAGCTCCTTCCCCATCAGAGAGGTGACATTCCATGTCCCTAGAGCTAGCTACTGCAGCCGAGGATCAGACCGCCAAGGTCCCCGCCTTTGGCCACTGCCCAGCTCACATTGCACCCGACCCCTATGACCCCTCCTATGCCTGGTGAGCCCATTGGAGGGGGGACCCATGTGGCTTGTTCGGGCTGTGGCCGACCAGACCCCATGGGCACAGGCCTGGCCACCAGGCGCTCGCCATCGAGCCCCACCCCTAGGCCTGGCTCCAGGGGGGGCCCCGGTGACCCACGTCTGGGCAAGGGAAACCGTGGTTCCAATGTTTTTTCCTTCATTAGGGGTCTTGTGAGCCGCACTTCGTCTGGTTCCTCACCCAGGACCTGTTTGCCTTAGGTGACCCTACCAGTGGCTTAAAGCCCCAGGCAACGTAGCTCCTGGGATCATTGGAACACGCAAACCCCTCCACCACAATAAGGTGTTGGCTCCAGGAAAGGCTTACAACTTACAACTTTACAACTTATACAATACAAAACTCTACATAGAATACACTACACAGGTCAAAGGATGTTCCAAATGGGCCTTATACACTCAAACTTATGCACCCATTGCTCAGGTAACTTTGTGGAGAACTATATGCATGCCATATGGTCCTGCGCACTGGTGCAGAAGTTCTGGTAGAGGATATGTGAAGATTTATCAATATGGTTTAATTGTTATATCCCATCCTCATCTACATTATGCATTTTAGGTGATACAAGTGAATTAGATATGGAAGAAAATGAGGCGCACATAATCCTTACTGCCTTAGGCATTGCAAAGAAACTGAACTGGAAATCAAAAAATAATTTATGTATCACTCAGTATAGAAATGTAATTTTAGATCACATAAGTCTGGAGAGAATGTCTGCTTCCTTCCGGAAAAATCAATCAGGTGAATTGGACTCTCTCTGGTCCACACTGACCAATTCCATTATATGGGGGGGTGGTCGGCTGTGGTCTCATCTCCCCGTGGTCCTGGTGGGTGGCGGGGTTGGGCCCTCGAGCTTTGGGTGTCTAATGGCTTCTTGGGGCTGGGGGGCTGTGGCTGCCGTCTTGTGATGTCTATTTTCTTAAGTGGAGCTACAAAGACCGAGAGTGCTGCTAAACAATTTCATCATGTGGAATACACCTCCACCATTAAAAGTGCGGGGAACAGACACAGTCTCAATAATATGGGCCCTAGGTGACAACTCTAAGCGACTAGCAGGCGGTCGGTTATGCCGGTTTGCCTGCTGCCTGGTCTTGGCTCTGACTAGTCAACAATTTGTCTTAAGACTATGAGCTATGCTTCTCGACAAGAGATTGGCACCAGCCCGGGAGGCGTGAATACCATTCATTTTCAAAAGCCCAGGCCTACCCCAAAACATCCACCACTTGTCAATATAACCCCATTTATCAGATACCATTCCGACAGCCAGTGATACAGCGATGATAATCTGCTGTACATTTCTTCGCCACATATTTTCTCTGGCACAGAATAAGGACCAAAACAGGGAAAACATCTTTAAAACTCATCCTCTCTCACAATGTGGAAGCCAGCATTACAGTCCAGCTGCTCATTAAATGTTCTTTATCCAGTGTGAATGGCACCCCAGGCAGAACCACCCCTCTGCTGGTCATTACTGCTGGACATTCTCTGAAATAATTCCAGTGAAAATCTATGCTCAAAGGTTCAACAGCAAGCCTTTCTTAGGGATTTTTCAGTTTTGCGGGTAACCACTTGTTTTAGCCATAAAACACTGGCACAGCCTGAGGATGTGGTGGTGCTAGTGTGCCAGAGAGGGGCGCTGTAGGGCTACAGAATGCTGGTTGTGCATGGTAAAAAGTCAAAATAGAGTTTGCTTCAGATATATGGTGCCATACACTGAGCATAAATATCATTCTCGTTGGTCATAGTGCAAATGCAAAATAAGTAATAAATAGACCAGAAATATATGACTGATATGAACATAATATAGACATTTTATGACATGACATTAAGACAGAGACAAAGCCATACAGTTAACCATCTGATTAGTGGGGAAAGGTTGTGCAAATTGGTGCAGAAGTTTGACATTGAAGCGGAATGTGCAATAAATAAATAAATATATTTGTGCAATAAATAGATTTAGACACAGAAATGTGAGTCAGTCTTAGGCTGGGAGGGGCCTGAGGATAAAAGTGGTTTTTAAGCCTCACTGTCCTGGCTTTGAGGTGCAGAACCTCCAACCAGGTGGCAGGGGGGCAAAGAGGCTGTGAGAGGGGTGCGCTGGGTCCCTGATGATGCCAGGTACCTCTGGATGCAGAGGGCATTGTAAATGCCCAGTAGGGAAGGCAGAGTGGTCCTAGCAAGCTTCTACTGATTTGATGACCCGCTGGAGAGACTAGTGGTCCGAGGCGTTGCAGGACTCCATCCAGGTTGTGGTACAGTTTGTGAGGAGACTCTCAGTGGGGCCTCTGTAGAAGGTAGGCAGGATGGGAGGAGGCATTCTTGTCTGTTTCTTGCACCAGAGGAAGTGAGCTTGCTGCAGGGCCGTCTTGGTCAGGGAGTATACATGCTGGCCCCAGGAGAAATCCTCAGTGAGGGGCACACACAGAAAATTAATGCTGAGCTGAGCTACCAGCACAGCCACTGATGTATAGAGGGTTATGGTCCCCCGTGTTTTTCTGAAGTCCACAATCACTTTCTTTGTCTGGTCGACATTTATCGGCAGACTGTGGGCCTTGCATCATTCCACCAGTCCTCTTCCCTCCTGTCTGTATACAGACTTGTCTCCTCCACTTATGAGGCCCATCACAGAGTTGTCATCTGCCTACTTTATGATGTGATTAGAGGTGGTTTTGCCGGAGAAGTCAGATGTCAGGAATGTGAAGAGCAGGGGGCGGAGGCAGCAGCCTTTGGGGGTTCCTGTGGTAACCCTGAGAATGAAGTTACGGAGAAGAGTCACACTGAGCACCGGGAAGCCACTGACCCTGCGTACAGATAGCAGCTACTCTGCTCCACGCTTTAATAGTACAAAGAATAACAGGGTAATAGGAGGTGTAGAGATTAATTCAATTCAATTTATTTTTATATAGCACCTTTCACAACAGAGTCACCCCAAAGCACTTTACATGATATTGAGAGAGTAATACAATATAGAAAAAAGGAAAGACAAAAACAAATAACTAAAGAAAGAAGGAAGACCTTCTGGTCTGGAGGAGAGGAACCAAAAACTCCCAAGTTAGGAGAAAAAAAACCTCTGAAGGTCCAAGGTCAACTGACTGCCCAACCCCCCTGGGCATGCTAACATTATTGCACAGAAAAGAGTGGGCTTGCTTGCTAAAAGCAAGGTGTAAACTGTGATTATGATCATGCTGAAGTCCAACAATGAGTCTGTCCTGTGTACCCTACATAGGCAGGCAGACTGGAGGCTGCACCCATGATTAAGGTATAAGCCCATACATTTAAGGTGTTCAGTCTCAGGCAAAGGTCAGTGTACCTCTATAAATTGCTTTGAGTCCTCGGATATGTATGCTACTTCTGCCTTTCACATTTCTGCCATTCATGCATACCCAGATACCGGCCCTGGTTAATGCTGTCATTGTCATTTTATTGAGTCTCCGCACGTCTCATTTAATCCGTATAAACTGAATGGCGTCACCAATGGCAACAAGAGCCCAAAGTCGGGACGTCAGACAGGGAGTCACACCCCTAGGAAACAGCAGCATTCAAACCGCTCCCCGACCTTTCAGCCACATCCATTCAGCCCACACGTACTCACAGATGCACACAAACATACACACACACACACACAAACACACACACACAAACACACACAAAGAAGGAGACAGTAACAGTAGCATATGCTGGCCATGTGTATTTCCCAGCAGGTAAGAAAAATGTAATGAAAATGTATTCAAGGGGCCATTTAACATTGATTATCAATTTTCATTACAATAAACTTTTGCTACATAAACTCTCCTAGCTCTTGCCATTAACTGCACAGCAGTCCTAATGCAACAGATTCCAACATCTTCCATTTTCTTTTATTTATGTGTTATTGGTTAAACAGGTGAAAACAAATTTGCTTCTTTTTCTCACTCATTGGGGGAAGTTTGTGGTGGGACACCAGAGCAGGGTGGCGAGGTAGCAATGTGATTGCCCAGCTGTGTGGGACGGAATGAGACTGTGGAGCACAGCTTGCTGCAGACAGATGGTTTCTCGCCTGGGGAGTCCGTTAGCGTAATGGAGTGCGATCATCAGGAAGGGGGGCTGACTCAGCTTGTCATTACTGTATGGGTGTGTGTGTATATCATTGGAAGGAGAACTTTGCTTGGCTTTTAATTACAAATTGTTCCCATGAAGGGTGAGGTGGGGGGTGGTTCTTCTTGCTCAGAGGATGCAGAGGAGTTCCCCGGCACTGAGGTCACCTCCCTGGCACGTCCTGCCATCCAGCTGAGTGGCTCAGGATATCCTGCCATTTGTCCCTATAGCAGAATGACACACGGGCTCTTTAGGGTCACACCATTTGTCTTGAACCAGACACTCGTACAGAAAATAGAGGCAATCTAAGACACACCCCATGGCAGGGCATGACATTCTTCTAACCGCTTAACTTGACATGCACTTTACATTATCCCCGCCCAAAGCCCCCAGTGAGCAAGGTAGAGGTGACAGTGACAAGGAAAAACTCCCTATAAGGATGAAACCTTGGGAGGAACCAGACTCAAAGGGGGAGTCCATCCTCCAGGGGCTGGCAGAGGAGGTCAGTTTATACTGTCACAAAGCAGAGGGCAGGCAGGTGATGGCAGGAGGGTGCTGGTGCTTCTTCAAATTTCAGGATGAACAGTGGTACAGCAGCAGTGCAAACAGGAGAGACTGTCAGGGTCAGTGCCCATCTGGTCCTGTCCCTCATTTCTCTTCCCTGTTTTGGCCAGTAGGTATCACTTGCCATCCCGCCTTCTCACTCCCCTGTCTAACCCATGTGTGTTTCATTGCTTGTTGGACTGTCGCATGGCTTAGGGGGTTGAACGTGTGGTACAGAGGCTGTAACCCCATTATTGGGGGTTCAAGGCCAGCCTCCCTAGTTTTGTTTTTGTTATCGGTTTTTCTGTTCTATATTGTTTATTGAAGTATCCCAGTGTAGTTCTCCCTCCTTGGTTGCCCTGTTTATTTTTGGTTTTGCTTATGTGTTTAGTCAGCCTAGTGTAGTGAGCCTTTTTATGTTCCCTTGTTTCTAGAGTTGTTTGCTAGTTAATTGTAATCCACTCCACCTGTGTCCTGTTAACTTGTGTTCCTTTTTGATTGGTTGATTTCCTTATTAGTTACACCTGCTCCTTGTTTGCCCCAGTTTTCTATGTGTATTTAAGTGTCTGCCCTGCTCTATTGTCTAGTTGGTCATTGTGGTTCATGGTCTTCAGTTGCTTGGTGTTTGGGCTAATATGCTGGGTTTGATGGGTCTATGCTCTAGTTGTGTTGCAATTTCTTTTGTTAAGTAGTCTGTGTGTTTCTCCTTTTTTTTTTTTTTTTTTTTTTTTAAAACCTCTCGTTTTCATTGTTTTCCCCAGTGTGTTTTAATATTCTTAATAAACCCTACTGTTTCTCGTGAGTCATAAGTGGATTGTCACCCTTTCCTGCTGGTGCCATGCTGTGCCCCTGTGACAAGACATCATGGCAGAAGGGTGAGCAGGCTGGAAAGATGCCACAGGTAGTGGAGAGATGACAGGCAGGATATCTTGAATTTTGGGGTCTCCATGCAGCCCATCCCAGGAGGGGAAGGAGAAATGTGCAATTAGCCAAGTAGGGGAGATGAGAGGCAGTGCAAACAGATGAGTGCAATATGTAAACTCTGGCAGATATGGCTGTGGCATCATAAGTAGGAGGGAGAGGCAGTGGGAACACAGGCATGGGGAGTCCCTGAAATGTCAGCACTCCAATTCCACAAGGGAGTGTGAAGCTAGAGTGACAGCACTGACAGTTCAGTTCATCCAATGGCACCGATTTTTTTTTTTTTTTTTTTTTTCTCTCTTCTCCCCCCTGGCTCTACATCTCACACTATAGGTCTAACTGGGAGTGAGTAGTTAGCTGGAACTAGAGTCCAACTAGGGAACATTGGTGCCCCAAGGCTGGGGATACACACATGGACAGTCATCTGATAACTTGCGTCCTATTGAGTAACATCACATTGTGCTTATGTCCCTAATAAAATTTATCGAGATGTCTGAAGCAAATGTAGTGAATGATAGTGGATGTACGCCTACTACATCTGAGGCATGTGGCAAGAACCAAAACAAGCTGACTGGGCTGCTGCTACAGAGATTAACATGTGTGATATTGTATTTTGTTATACAGTATATTTGACCTCTCCCCATGATTGAGATGTCCAGATTGAACTCAGCGCAAGTCAATGGATACCTGTCTTTGGGCTGAAGGAGTAGACTGGAGAACCCAAGTGAAGTGGGGAATTATGTAAACTCCACACATGGAGTGGAGGTCACTTCTGAAACCAGCCTGTGAGAGGTGAGACAACAGCTTCATACATTGAGCCTCTGTGCCAATACTTCACAAGGATGTCTAAAAATGTGTGTGTAATCATCCAGTCGTTAACCATTTATCAGGTTTTGTTCCTTTTGGTCAAGCTTAAGGAAACGCATGCGTTATTTTTAAAATGAATTTATCATGGATTAAAATGGTTTATACATAGCTACAGTTTAGATGTTTTCATAAGCCATGACTGCTCCTGCTGTAGGCTACATATTGCACAAGTCTAGAAATATTTTGGTCAAACTGAATGCGATGTGTTCTGTCACGCATATTGTGGTTGTAAAATTAGTAATGCCAGCAGTTCACAAATTGAACCATAAGCACCACGTTAGGACTCGACTGAGACTCCCACGGGGTCCAATCCCGTTATTCCCGGGCGCCTGTCAATCTCGGCGGTCGCTTCCGGCGCGCTGGGCGGAGCTTCGCGGCCCCTGTCCGCGCTCTCGGTGAGCCTAGGATTGGCCAGCGGTGCGCATTCAGCCATATTCCAGGGATTACGCACGTCGGGTGCTGCGGGCTTACCAGGGAGGGTAAAATAAGGGGAGCAAGCAGATACAGAAGGACTGGACTTTCTTCGAATTAAAATCCTTTGGGTTCAGGGAGGTGTAACCAGCTTGGTCCTCCTCCGAGCTGGTGGAGACAGTGTATATGCGTGCCACCTGCAAGGCAGCCGACACTGTGCGGAGCCGAGATTTGTCAGGGTTCGAGCGAATGGAACCGGCGGAGCCCCGGATCTGATCCAGGGGAGCTCGGCGGCTTAGGGGGAGTCCCAACAGCACGTCGGCACAACGATCGCCGTTTCAGCAGAAATGTTGGCTTTCCTTGAAGTGACCAGATTGCTCCGTACACGGAGGGCTCGCATCTAAACGCCGACCGGACATCGATCGTTTCACTGGGCTGAATCGTCGCTTTTTCCCCCCCGTGTACGAGCGGCAGGTGGGAAAGCACAGAAAGCCAGCCCCGGGGGTTTCTTCAGTAGGGCGGCGAACAGCGAGCATGTCAGCCGAGGTGAGGCTGAAGAAGCTGGAGCGGCTGCTGCTGGGCGGCCGCCGGGAAGACGAGACGGCGCTGAGCGTCGAGGCGCTGCTGGATGCGCTGCTCTGCCTGTATGATGAGTGCAGCGGCTCCCCACTCCGGAGGGAGAAGCACGTCGCCGACTTCCTTCACTGGGGTGGGTGTCCGGACCCCGAGCACCGGCCGCTACTTCCTTCTTCGCCATGCATGACAGTATCACCACATTTCTGTATTGCACACTTTCCCACTGATTATTTTTTAATGCTGTGCTTATAACTCCCATTAACCATAAAACCATAAAAACGAGTTCCGTATTTACCCAAACATGTTTTGGAGAGGTAAGGCGCTTGAAAGGACTGATTTCCAAATGGCATTTGTATTTGGGTGTTGTACCGTAAGGAATGCATTGGTTGACTTTGTTTTTAGTTTCTTGTTTTGCAATTAGCCATGGATTTTAATCCGAACATGATCCGTGACTTTCTACCTGTCTGATGAAGAATTGGATCCGAAGAAGTAAACAGACGCTACTTGAATTCTTAACACACCCACACGCATTTCTGCGCGGGGTGCATCCCGCGGTGTTTTGTTACTGACATGACGGCCTTAATTGTCTTGGTTATTATGAAACCGGTTTCAGGTTTCAGAGCGCACACTGTTTGTCATCCTGTTGTGCAGTGATCTTGCTCCTACTGGATTCCTCGGCATTATCAGCGGTGAACCTTATAACCCGGTCCTTTTCGGAGAAGCGCGCGTTGAAATCGCCCAGAGGCACGGCATGGTGCGGGGCGGGCTGTTCGCAGGGAGGCAGGATACACCTGGACTTGCTATACTTTGCGTTTGGTGCGCGTGTCTTGGAGCGGCCCTGCACCAAGCTATTACAGATAACTTTTCCAAACGGAGTGATATAAAGGCACATGACACTAGTATGAGTAAAGTGTTCTGTTCATTTTTCCTGTTAGACAGGGTCTTGTTTCATGCGTCAGGCCTGTGTCTGTCCTCTGGCGATTGAGGCCCTCTGTCTCCATATCAGCCTGCCCCCCACCCTCTGATGCGGCCGTTGGACTTGACCTATGTACTGGAGATCTGTGTTAACCTAAGGAGGAGAATTCACCACTTGGTATCATTGACAGGATTCCACCTTCCAGGATGGGCTGCCTCTTCCTTTGGAATGATTCTTAATGTCCATCTGGTGATTCAGAACCTGAGGAGCATGACTATAGAACTGTGGATATGTTCAGCTGTCCCTCAGAGTCCTGTGACCAATGACACTTTCATTGCTTACTGGCTTCAGTGCAATTCAGGGCCGATAGCTGGGTGTTTTAACTCAGGCAGGCTAGGGAAGGTCTCTTTCATTAAATGCTGTTCTGCCTCCTGACCATTGTGTTCATACCTTCTCAGTGTTAAGCTTTGAGTGAGATGCGCTATATATATCAGCCTCATTAGGACACAGGTGCCTGTTGTCACTTGGATGTATCAGTTTGGAATGGCTCTTGTTGTGGAAGAGGAAAGTTTCAACCATACCATTGTAAGGAGTTTGGCGTGTGTATGTGAATGAGGGTGGCGTTGGAATCACCCAGATTAGGTTTAATTACCGTATCTTTCTAAGTGAGGGTAGATGTTACCATAGCTCCACCAGACTTTCTGTCGCGGTCTGAGAAGAGAAACTGTCAGAGTCCTTCATTAAACTCTTGGCTTGGACTGTCAGGACACTATTCCTGTTAGGCTAACTGGGGGGGGGGGGCATGTGTGTTCATCTTGTGTTAATGTTGAGGATTTGAACACTAAGTGCTGCTGGCCTGTGGGGTGAGTAGATGACCGGTGCTATGTCCCTGTGTTATGTCTCCTGCTCTATTTGGTTGTGAGGGGCAGCACGGTGGTGCAGTGATTACCACTGTTGTCTCCCAACTCTGGGACCAGGTTTTGAGTCTCTGCCAGGGTTCCATGTGTGTGGAGTTTGCATGTTCTCCCCTGTGTCGTCATGGGTTTTCATCTGGGTACTCTGGTTTCCCCCCACAGTCCAAAAACTTAGTGAGGTTAATTTGAGTTGCCAAATTTCCCATAGGTATGTATCTGTGAGTGAATGGTGTGTGAGTGTCCCCTGCGATGGGTTGGCATCCCATCCTGTGTTGATCCCTGCCTTCTGCCCGTAGCCTCTGGGATAGGGTCCAGATCCCTCCCGTGACACTGAATAGGACAAGTAGTTACAGAAAATGGATGTTTGGATGTGAACCATGTTCTTCCTCATCAGGGTGAACGCAGTAAGACTAGTAAGAAAGCCATCCTGGTCCAGAGTGGTGGTGTGATCCCCTCCCTTACGTTGTTGCTGTCCTGGGGGAGTGTGCTATAAACATACTGAGTTCCTGCGTACCGGTTCTGATGGGGCCCTATCCTCTGCTGACCTCTGACTTAATGCTCACCCACCGGGAGCCTTTCCTGTCATGGTAGCTGTTGAAAATGACATTTCTTTTAAATGGTGTTTTGTTGTGTTTTATGGCTAATTCCTCTTTGTGGCACCAGCGGTCTGCAGCTTCTTTTGTATGCTGTGAGTGACTGTTGAAATTCAGACTGCACCGCAGGATCACATCCTCATTCCCAGTTCCCCCCCATTCCCTCTCACCCCCCCATCCCATATGTGGAAGCCCCAGCCAGTGTACCACGCCCCCCCATTATATCATCATTCATATTCACTGGAAGCTTCATTTTGAACACAGTTAGTTCTGAACAAAGTTACCCAATGCAGAGGAGTTCTTGTCCATGTTTTCCCCTCCTTATTTCTACTTATTTGATAGTGTTTTAGTTCCATCATTGAAGTCCTGAATTTCCATGTTTTGACTAGCCATCACGTAAAGGGGCTTTCAAATAGTCATGTATTTTTTCAGAGTACATGGCAGAGAGTTTAAAATCCCATCAGATCCTTGGGCAAAAGGTGTAGACTTTGATACCGTGATGAAACACGTAATGTACATGAAGTCAATAATGCGGTTAGTTGGTTGGCAGGTTTGGTCCTCTCTCTTCCTGAGCATGTATACTTCTCTCTGGTCAACATGTTTCAGGAAGATAATTATCTGGTACACTTGACCTCTGTTTATGTGATTTTAGAGACAACTGAAAAGTATATGGAACATCCAACAGCAGTCATTGTCTATGCAGAAGCTGTGCAACATGGCTGTGGAATTCCTTGGTCTTGCTCTGCAGAACCCACCCTTATGTGCCAGATTATGTCCAGGTGGAATGCATCTACTTCACATGTGAAAGGAAATTGACTAGGTGTTTCTAGTAGGTGACAGTACTGAGTTTCACAGAGTAGAAATCAAAGAAAAAAGAGAAGAAGAAGAATAGTCCTTGTTGTAGTAGTTATGTTGAGCAGCTATATGAGGTACACACTCAGACACTTCAGTATAACTCAAAAAACATTTGATGAATCTTTCAAACTTTGCACAGACATTGTATGGGTGACGAAGTAAACCTGAGTAAATTTTGAGACCGATCACCCTAAAGTTGAAGCAGCGATGCATAGTGATAGCAAAAAAGGGCAGTTTTAACACTTAATACCATTTCGACAATAACTCAAAAAGTTTTTGACAGATCGTTTTCAAACTTTGCAGAGGCATTGTATAGGTGTTGACCTGGAAATAAAGTAACCTCGAAACTGATCTCCTAACTTAAGCATAACAGTTAAGCTGTCTTAACTTTCACTGACCACCACATAGTGTTAGCTATAGCTGAATTAATTTAATCCGTATGGCAGCTCATTTATGGCTTTTACACTACCAACAAAATGTACAGACCCCCACTTGTGACATAACGATAAATATGATGTATATCGTGACCATGTTGTAATATATTGTGGGAATGAATTACAGTAGTCCCCCTGTATTTGCGGTTTATCATCCACGGTTTACCTTGGTCAGAAAAAATATTTAAACGTGTATGCTTTTTCATATTTCCCTCATCCTTTCATGGATATGGGTGGACTGCTGTAGTAAAATGTAGCTACGATAAACATTTTTATTGTTGTGTCATGATTGCGGGTGTATAGTTATCCTAAAGTTAGAAGGGTTTATTTGAGAAAATGCAGTTCTGCAATTTATTTATTTTATTTAGTTTATTGAATATTGTCACAAAACAGCCTCCATAATGGACTGGAACACTCTAAGTAAAAAAGTCAACAGTTAAAAATGCTTTGGTTTGTAAATACTGTTCAAGTTGATTGTGGCTAGTCCATAAATCCATGACGTAAATACGAATGTTCACTTTTGTTTAGTTTTTTATTGTGCAAAAGGGACACAGTCAGTGTAGTTGTGCAGATAAGTGCCTTAGTAAACATGAGGATTACAATTTGCACCCTTACCGTTTATTGCGTCATCGCCTCATATTGAAAAATAAAATCTCATTTTCAACCAATATCAAACGTGAGAAATCTCGTACTTTCTGACCACGCATTCATGAGCTCAGTTGAGTATTTTGCGAGTACGTTATACCAAAGCATGGTTCAGTGCTGCGTCAGCAGGCTCCTGTACCTTAACGGAGAACTTTGCGCTAACAACGCGGAGCTCAGAGGTTCAAGACCCCCGAAGCACACAAGTTGTACCTCTTCCGTCTAATGTGAGCCTATTTGGATTTTTGGAAGCTTTTTTGTGTCGATTAAATACAAATGAGTTACATGTACATCATGTGCACAAAAACATGCACATTGCCCCTCCAGACCTCCCTATATAGCAGTGGTATTTTCTTTTAACATTGCTAGCAGCTAGAAATTTCTTCCAGGTTCCTCCAATTATGTAAGCATTGACTGACTTTCCCACCATAGTGTGTCCTGTGATGGGTTGGCACCCAGTCTTGGGTTATTCCCTGCCGTGTGCCCATAGGCTCCGGAGCCCCCCCACCCCCGACCCAGAATAGGACAAATGGTTTCAGGAGATGGATGGATGGATGGATGGATGGATAATTTATTAGCATCATACATGTGTACAGGGATATTATGTGTCTACATTATTTATAACATTTTTGAAGGTTGCAATTTCAAGATAGATCTGCCCCCAGCTCAACCCCACCCACCCACCCACTTTTTTTCCCTCACCTGTACCTCCCCTGCAATTCCTTGGGGTTGTGCTTCACAGTTTGAATACCTCCGGTATATGCCATTAGTGTTACATTAGTTTTACTGTTATGTGTGTCAGTTCTTTGTTACTGTTCGTTATAGTGCTAAAGAGAAATAAATAGAATATAAATATTTAAACATATAAAGAAAAGAATGCATGTAGAATGTGCTGTAAATGACTAAGTGAGTAAGTGTACCTTCCGACCTACATGTCACAACAAGAATTCATTCATAGCACTCCGGTAAAAACACATTAACTTTTCCATTCCCCAGCAATCCATCCAGTACTTCTAGAAATCGTACTATTTGGTGAGTGTGGGATGAGTATGGGTTACATGGCTGGACCAAATGACAGGGCTGTCCCAGGAATACGATGCTGTCGTTTCCAACTACTGCATATCTAGTTTTTTATGCTGTCCAGACATTTTTCCTTGGTATGTGGTATTTTCAAAAGAAGCACTAATTTGGCTTCTTGAAATCTTGATGATTAATATTAATCAAGGAGGGTCCCTAGCTAATTTTGTCACCAGTATTTCAAAATACCATGATATGCATGCAGTATTACCTTAATGGCACCTAAGCCTAGTAACAACTTTAAAACTGTTCATAAAAATTTACCTGTTTCACTGCACTGCTTGTATTTGTGTTTGTTTGCAATACATCTGCCCTCTGCTGGTTTGGTGGAATATCACTGCCGTATGCACGCACTGATAGCGACCACCTGTGTCCACCTTCAAATGCAATATTTACACAAGAGTCTGCACACAAACTGTGCATGGATGATAATGGCACGTGGATGTGAAGAATGCACTCAGCATTATTCCCCGGGGACCTCCTCTGGTGTCGTGACATTTGCATGACAACGAGGTGCTCTGGAAGCAAGCCGGGGCTTGTCAGGAATGCCCATTCGGATTCAGAGTCTCTATTGATAGGGAAGACCAGAAGAGGTTGGGCATTGTGGAGGTAATCTTCACATAACTTTCCATTGTTATTGATCTGTGAGTCCTGGGTGGATCCAGCACTGCTTCAGACTGGTTTTCTTGAACTGCTGGAGTCATCTGACTGAGTAGTATTGGCATGACTAAAGGATTCAAGGCCTGCACCCCCCCCAACAACAGGCATGTGTTTGAAGTCCCCTGCGTTTTAGCTGGCAAATCAGGAGGCATGGCACCAATTAGTGCTGCCATGTGCTCATGGCCATTCGTTAATTGCTTGTAGATTGACTCAGTCAGGCATCAGGCAGCAGCTGTGGAGGCTGGCCCAGGGCTGTGTGAATCTCCTCATTGATGCTTGAAAGAGCTAAGGAGTATTTATTGCCAACACAAGCCCAACTGCCAAATAATAAAGGGGCTATTGTGTGTTGGATGTCCTATCAGACGTGTCTACCAATCTCCGGTGCTTTCTGACTAAGAATATGGTTGCCAAGACCCAGGCCAGAGGTATTTGATTTTCCAACTGGTGTTGAGATGTTAGCTTGTTGAGGGAAGCTGTTCGGGACATGGGCATGGTGCTCTGTGGTGGGGAGAGGGGTGAGCAAGGAATTCAGGGTTCTTAGGCATTTGCTTGTAGTCGATGTACAGCGCAGCTATACTCAGTTTCAATTCCTGTTGTCCTTTTTGTGTTTCCCAATTGAATTCTCATGCTGCCATCCAAGAGTACTAAAGCCTGCTTGTAAGAAATCCCAGAGGACTAACCTGAAACTATGGAAGGACTAACTGGTACATCAGCAGATAAGCTTTGTGCTTTGGCCTGCTGCCTGCACTGGCAATGCACCATCAAGGGTGTGGTCATCAACGGACTGTCGCCCAGTGATATCCCATTAGCTCTTTTTGGGAAGTGTCACGATTATGTAATAGGACTTATTGGGTTTGATGTAGATGTTTTTTTTTCTTGTTGAAGAAT
Organism: Mormyrus iriodes; assembly: GCA_011763525.2. Lineage (NCBI taxonomy): Eukaryota > Metazoa > Chordata > Actinopteri > Osteoglossiformes > Mormyridae > Mormyrus > Mormyrus iriodes. The sequence continues at coordinate 4,219 of JAAGVU020000178.1, read as the reverse complement.
TTTAAATAATCTTTTATCCATCAAATCCATTTTCATTAATGACTAATGATTCCTTTAGGATTGGGAAGATTAGGGATTAAGGTAGTCTTCCCTGGGCAGGAGCACCAGTCCATCACAACGACCTGACAGCAAAGTTACCTTGAGATGCAGTGACAGTAATGGTCTCCTTGGCTGAGGATCCTGCTTTTGGATCATAGAGTAGGGACCCTGGGGTCAAAGGCTGGCTTGTTTTAAAGTAGAAAGCCTCCAGACTGTACGACATATGGCCTCTGTGAACCTTTGGGGAAGTTTTACTGTCCTTAGGGCAGAATCCATTTGAAGTACATGGGACGGCAATGGAGAGTCCATTGCCTGCCATGATCCCCCATTTTGGTAGATGCTTCCAGACTCTCCCTCTGCTTTGCATACAATATCTGGCCAACTGTGAGATTTTCCCCACGACAAGTGAAAGAGCTGGAAATGCCTGAAATGGCTGCTGTCTGAAAGTCAGCAGTCTGCGTGTAGACTGTGCCTGATGGTTTGGTACTCATTACAAGATCCAAAAGGCTCATCACTGTAAAATTATATAGACTTTGCGAAAAGTCAAATGGGCATGAGGAAATGGTCATATCCTGAAGCCTGGAATCATCCCTAGTCACAGCTGGATGCCCTGAAGCTGCCGCCTGCCAGTCACTCTGCACGGTGCGTTCAGGGCTGTGGATCATGCCAGGAGGGTTATGCAATCTGAATGCAGCATTTTCAAGGTGTGTTCTGTCATTTGCCTTTATGTGTGCTATCTGTACATGCTCCGGCTGCTCAGACACCTCCAAATAAGGTCATTAGAGGCTTTTAAATGGTAAGTTTGAAGGCCGTGAATCTGCTGCTTGTCGAAACATGGTACCTCTAGGTGATATGTCAGTGGACGTATCAAGCTGGTGGTCATCTGTGCTCTGCCTCCTAGTCCCACTGCAGCAATAACTTTTTAATGAGACTTCTCACAAAACACCCCCCCACCCACCCTCCCAGCATTTTTCTCAACCTCTGGCTGAAATGCTCTTTGTTTATTGCTTTTTCTGAGTGGGGGGTGTTTTCCTGCAAGTGATCGTCACAGATTCCTGCCCCCCGCTGCAGTGCTGGCTGGCTAAATCACAGCAATTTTATGCAGCTCTTCAAAAGCATAGCCATTATTGCCATGTATTATGCTTTTATGGCCTAACATGCCGTTTATGGGATGACTGAGAGATTCATGTTCCTGTGGCTCATATCACAGCAATGTAGACGCTTTGTTACTCGTAAGCTGCCATGCATTCGCTTGCTGGACCTGATCGGAGCTATGCTTCTCACAGCTTTTAAGAAGGAGAAATAAGTCCTCTGTTCCTGTTCACCCACCTATGCATAATTTGAAGTAGCTATAAGTATAAGAGAATCAGTCAGTTGTAATATGTAGCTACTGTAAGTGGTTATATAGTAGGACTGTGATACGGACAATAAATCGACTTGAATTTTGGTTGTCATTCGTAGCATTGGCTATGCTGCTGTGTGCTGCTTAGGAATTGCCATAGTGTGTGTTCTGTACAACCAGCATCGCCTTTGCTATGCTGTGATAAAGTGAAATTTGGGGGGCAAATGTGGGGCACACTTGAAGGCTAAAGAGCGAGTCTGTTTGCTCTTCTATCATGAAAGTCTCACTGTGGATTAATGGCACATTCATCTTTTTTCTGTGGATAACTAAAAGGTTCACCCCCAGTTGCCTGTAAACTGTTGTTTGGCCTTTTAGTTTCAACTGCATTCTCTTACCGCCCTCTGGATGCCCAGCTTGCTTTCAGATTGCTGTTTAGTATGAATTCATGGAACTTTACAGATTTGGCCCTAATTTTATTCTGCGACGGTCAGCTGATTTATCTGTATGGGGTGTAGATTCCACCGCCAAGAAAGCCCTAAACTCCGATGCAGGCAATCCGTGGGTTAAGAACTCGTACTTGTGAACGGATTGCCATAAAGCCTGTTATGTTAAAAAATTGGGTTAAATATAATGGTTCATAATAACAAATACGTGCACGACTTTATGATGCTCGTGAAAACATTGGTGGTATCAGCAGGCCATCAGCTCAAGGTACAGTACAGTATGTAGTAATTTTTATTATTACTGTTATAATTTTGTGCTGTATTTTTACTTCTTAATTTTGAGACCAGGTTGTCTACAGGTGTCATATATTGCATACCAGGTTGACTCGCATGTTTTTACTTACGGACTCCGAGCTGGACTTGTGCTTAGCCTGTGAGCTGGACCTGCCCTTGTGGATGGGCTTGTCTGCCCAGAGCACTATGCCTACTTGCCACCTCTGTTGGACTAATGCTTTAAGTGGCTGGAGAAATGTGCAGCTGTCTGTAATCTGTGGCCGGTGTAAGGTACAGGAGCCAGCTGCATTTGAAGCCTCTATACTCTACACCCCCGGGCTTGGTTAGGGCTCCCTCTTCCATCTCAGAGGAGCAGCTCCATGCTAAGTAGTTTCCTGTTGTGGCCTTTTTCTCTTCCACGGGGCCCTCGGCTCCCTGCCCTCGGTGAGGGCCGCTTCCCATCAGTGAGCCGTATGGTGTCAGGAAGGTCCCTGCTGCAGTGCTGGGGGGGCCGGGGGAGGGGTGCTGACTTCCTTTGTTGGACACGGGGAGCTCTGACCAGGCGCTGTGTCATTGTCATTTGATTCATGTGTAAGTCATGGGGGTGTCGCTGTTTATCATCTCCCTCACCCCCCCTCCATTGCCAGAGGGCTGGATAGCAGCCTGGTTGTGTTGCGAGATCCTCATCAGATCTGGAAGCTGTGGAAATTTGTGCCTGCAAGGCGGACCTGAGCAGATGGGCTTGTCCAACCAGCCCAACCCCACTCCGCCACCATGTGGCCATGAGAGATGTCCTGCTAGCCAGCACTGACACAGGGATGGGTAAACGCTGAGTCACTGTGTGCCTTCTCCACTGGTCCCCCCTCTTAGAGTACCATGGACTGGGGGTCTCCCTGCCCCTGGCCCTGGTTCTCGTCCCCGGTGCCCCTGGCCCTGGTTTCAGCTCATTGTCTCTGGTGCTCCTGGGCCTGGTTCCTGCTCACCGCCTCCCTGCCTGTCCCCTCACAGTGAGACCATTCACCTCCACAGTGAAGGAAATGCGTCTGCGCAGGGATGACTTCGAGATGCTGAAAGTGATTGGCAGGGGTGCCTTTGGAGAGGTGAGTGTAGCCCAGGGAGAGCTTGGGGGGCGTGAACCTTCCTGATGTTATAGATGGCTGTACTTTCCTCACTGGCTGGAAACACAATGGCAGGAATGCAGACTTGCGTGTGTGTGTGTGTGTGTGTGTGTGTGTGTGTGGGTGTGTGTGTGTGTGTATGTGTGTGTGTGTGTGAGAGAGAAACCTTTTTTTTCATGCCCTCCTCTCTCATTTGCTGCCTGGTCACCTGACTTGTCATCTCTGCCCTGCTTCTCAGCCTTGCCTTGGTTTGTTTCTGCCTGGTATCTCTGCTGGGTTGTTCAAAGCCAGCCACACAAGTGCTTATCCCGCTCAGGCGGGTGGCATGGAGCCTATCCCAGGTGGCACAGGGTTCCCACGATGGGATGCCTTGTGCCTTGGCTGTGACCTTTGACCTCCGGGCTGTTTGGTTCATGCTGTGGCCTTAGCCTAAGTTTGTTGTCTGCAGAAATGAGGTATTTGCAGGTAAAAACTGGAAAGCGGAGTGCTGGTTGACTGGAGCAGGTGTATGAATGCTGTCTCTGACTTTGACTTTTGACATTTAGAGAATCTTTTATTGTTCGCTTCAGATATATGGTGCCATACACTGAGGGGAAATATCATTCTCGTTAGTCATAATGCAAATGACGACTAGGAAATAAACAATGTAAATACTTAGACACATAAACACAGTATTGACATGATACCTTAAGACAATGAGACAGACATACAGTTAATCACCTAATTGGTGAGTAAAGATTGTGCCGATTGGCACAGAAGTTTGACATTGAGCAGTGCAAATATTAAATAATATATATAAATAAATAGATTTCAACATAGAGATGAGTTCAGTTGTCAGGCCCAGTCTTAGGCTAAAAATGTGTTTTTAAGCCTCATTGTCCTGGCTTTGAGGTGCAGAACCTCCTACCAGGCGGCAGGGGGGGCAATGAGGCTGTGAGAGGGGTGCGCTGGGTCCCTGATGATGCCAGGTACCTCTGGATGCAGAGGGCATTGTAAATGCCCAG
>JAAGVU020000177.1:0-18964 GCA_011763525.2 Mormyrus iriodes | reverse complement strand
ACAACATACCCTTTCTTTCTCTTTCCCTCTGTATCGCCCCCCCTTTTTTTCCCCCTCCATCGGGGGGGGGGGGGGGGGGGGGGGGGGGGGGGTTGGTGGTGTCATTGTCACAGCACAGGGTCAGTTAATATGCAGCATCCCTGGACTTGGGACTTAAGGGCCTCACCCAAGGGCCTGCGGACATGCAACTGTTCTAGCGAGGTCGGGGCTCGAACCAGCGCTGATCTGATCACAGGCACAGAGACTTAGCACGCTGAACCACTCATCCTGGACTACGACACTAACACATTGGTCAGTAAAACAGCAGTTATATTTTTTCATTATCTTGATGACAGATGCTCTGACAACTGGTTCTGAAACAGAAAACAACTGATCAATATGCTCAATTATTTTCTGTGTTGCTCTTTGTGATACATGGAGAAATTTCCATTTCCAAAAAGAACCCAGCCAGGTTATACCCTAACCATTCCTCTGCACTGTCAGTACTACTGGTGGCTTCACATGGGAATTCATTTTCATCCAACGGTTCTGCTGGTCCATGTTCAATGTCAGTATCCTGGGAAAAGTCTGATACATCTTCTGCTATCACTGATACATCGCAGTAGGATGTATTTTGATGTTCCCTGTATTTATGAGCATTATACGTGGAATAAACATTTGTTTTAAATTTGCAGGCCTAAATGGAGATGGCACCATTTCATTCCATCTAAAATGGCTCTTGAATTGAATAAGCATATCCCTCTAGACACAGAGGGCAATGAAAGACCAAACTGAATGCTGAATCAGGACTTTCTCCCCCTACCACTATTTTCTCATCATGTAATCTTGATAAATCGATCTTCAGTGAATTGAAACAATAGACATACAATTTTCATAGAGACAAGGTAAAGGTGAAACTGTGGAATTCTGGCCATGATAGTCTGTACTGTCTCAGTAACCATACTTTTCAGGCAGTAGAAAAGCCACCCAAATTTACATTTCCACATATTTAATATTACCAGTGTTGAGAATGTGCCTGGACGTTTCAATTCAGCCCAGCCTAACTGTAGATAACATTATTTTGCAATCAGCTAGGTTAATGCTCTTCGGAGCTAATATTTATGCTGCGTTAAATCGTTTTAAAGTGCTAAAGCGCACAATTAATGTTAGCGAAACGACTTCGGCCTAACACGCCTAACCTAATGTAAATGTTAGCTCCAAGCGCATTAACCTAGATGCTTGCAAAATAGTGCTTGCAAACTACAGCAATATTAGCTTTCCTGAAGAAAAAAAGTAACTACCAGCAGTGAATTTAAGGTCAGAATGGCTCGAAAGAGGCCCAGGATACTAACAGTTACAACCTTGACATTACCAGCCTAGATGAAATCCAATTTGACACAGACATAAAAATTAACATTAGTGTTAAGTCACATTCTGGCCTTAATCACTTGTTGGCAAGCTCATGTCTGAGCAACTAAATCCTCTCGCAGCAACAGCACTACATGCTTTTACCAAACAGCCAAACTTTAACGCTGCGTCGAGTCACAACCTTGCCTTGTACAAAATACAAATCTGTGTGCTGAGTTACCAATTAAATAATTCCCCAAAATAATCATTTTCCCAAAACGCACACTGGATGGCCGCGAACTGACGTCTCCTTCCGATGCTCCAGCGTCGCGCACAAGCAGGTCTCTATCACTTATAAAGATATAGGGAGTGCAACACACCCCTTTCCAGCGACCTCATGACCCCCCATGCTCTCCCAATCCGTCTGCTGACTGTATAGGAAGAGTCACCAGAGACATGAACGTTGTTGCCGAGGCAGGTGAACCTCTCGACGAGGTCGACACTCACCCAGCAGACAGACACGTGAACCCGAGTTAGAGTGCGCCATCTACTGGTACGAAGGATTCACATATAAACATCAGAACACCCTGCATCACGTTTCTGTTCGGTCATTGAACGATGTTTGATGTTTTTGCGACATAATAACCTTTGTACAACCAGCGGCCAGCTGGGTACTACTACTACTATGAATAATAATAATTATTATTATCATTATTATTAATATTGATAAACAACAACAATAATAATAATATACGTTCAACTTATATGGAGCCATTCTCATACCCAAGGTCGCTACACAAACAAGTTTGAGAACAATAAATATATGTAAAAAATACATGAAAAATAATTATAGTCGTATAATGAATGGATTAGTGTTATATCAAGACAGGCAACTAGAACGCTGGAACGTTATAATCAGGTGTTATAGATTACGGTTGGTCCTAAATAGTAAACTATTTAGTTCGTCCATAAAACAGACACAATTAATAGGTAAATGTACTGTAATTGACAAACAAGGCTAAATATACAGTGTGATTATCCTAGTAATGCCTGATGTCACCAGCGGGCATCCGTACTTACCAGAGTGAGCGTCCGACTCCGTTATTTGTTAGTGCAAATGTTTTTAAGAGGATCTTTATTTCCAGAAAGTGATATTTTTTCTGATGACCTGTACTAAGCTAGTGTTCATAAACGTTATGCCTTCTGTAAAAAAAAGAAGTTTAAGATATGTTATTATGAGATGCTTGTTTTATTATGAGACGTTAGTATGAGATGTTATGAAAATGTTACATACCTCCCAGGTTATTGGAGTAGGAGAGGAAATTGATTTATATGTGGTTGCATAATGGGAAATTGCATAGGTATCTCCCAGACGCTGAATGTTTACGCTTGTTTTTTGCAGAAAGGAAGGGTGATGTTGTTGTGCCTAATGTCTCCAGCGGGCATCCGTACTTACCAGAGTGAGCTCGCGAAAGTAAAATCTGCAGAGCTTAACCCAGTGTCCGACACGGTTAGTATATACTGTAAAACAAGGATAGCTAAACGTGAATAAGGCAATTGTAGAGACAAACTGATTGTTTTAGCACTTTATGTACACTTTTTTTATTTACACAGTGCTAGCACCTACCACCCGATTCACGAGCACCGCGAGCGCAGTACCCAGGGATTCGCCCATACTAACGCAATAAATAAGCGCATGTTTGACATACAATTAAAAGCAAATTCAAAAGGAGCCCGAAATCCCCGTTCCGATACGCTTTCAAAGATGGATTCAGACAAAATAGAACGAAGCGTTACTGCCTCAGCAGCTTCATGATATTCCATAGAAAGTATCTTGGGGGGGAGGCTGAACTTGTCCAAGTAACTTATCGCTGTTCTCCGTGCACCAGGATTAAGCAGCATTATGTCTATAAGCACTCTATATTTCTGTATATGAACTCGATATTTCTTGACCAGTTACAAACTAACCCAACGGCACAAGCTTATATTGCCTGAAATCGGCAGTGATGGAATACGTGTGCAATATTCCCACGTTTGCAAAAGGGAAAATGTAAAAAACGGCAGCCTGTGGCAGTGCAGTTTCTCCACCTGGTATAATTGGCAAGTGACTCCGAAAGAGCAGAGAGAAAGTACTAAGCTTAACATCATGTAAACATTTTACCAACACATTCAATTATTAAACCAACTTTAAGATGTGAAAATCTGAAAAATCTCCACTTTTTAGTGTAAATTACCTTCTAGTTAAAATGTGGTGCATATCTTGCGGCAAGCAAAACTAAGTTAGCAACTTAGTTTTACTCACACACAATGACACAAGTTAATTGTTTCATATTACTAAGATGCATGAACTGAGTCAGGGCTGCTCATCCCAGGTCCTGGTACCTGATCTCCGCAGGGCGCTGGTGCATCTAGCAGTCAGAACATCTCATTTAACCTCCATAAAACTATCCGTGACACAAATAACTGTGGTGTCGCCAAATTAACATTTGTTTTTGGTGTTATCTCATTAATAATATGGCTGCACAACTTTAGCATTGCAACTTGTTAACTTTGTCAAGTTACGCACTTTCTGTTGTTTATCGAGATAACATTAAGGTTTAAAGAAAAACACATTAAAAAGTAACACGTAATCATAACTCACCGACTTATGCGAAATATATTGGCGACAAACCAGGCTTCCTTCAGCATTTTGTTTCCATATGCCAACGTCATGGTGGGGGCGTTCCTGTTTTACAATAAACGCCCATTTCGTATAAACAGACAGCCGAACGCAAAACAAGCGGAAACAATTCTTCCTTCACGACTAGTCTAGTCAAATTAGTTAAAACGACAATTTTTTTCCTCTTTTGATTTTTCCGTCCAAAGTCGGAAAACAAGTTCGAGCTCCGCTGTCCGCTTGTTTTGGGTGAGTTAGACATAATTTTCCTTAGTATGATGGGGGTCAACCAAAAATATAAAAACGGTGCGGTGAGTTTTGCACAGATACACAGAAGATGGTTGAGAGTTCAACTAATAGATAAGGTACGACGGACAGTGGGAGTCCACCTGCGAATCTCTGAGTGACCTGGGGGATCCCGCATGCCTGACAGTGGGGGGTCCGCGTGCCTGAGTGCCTGATTCAACCGGGGGGGTGCTGCGTGTTTATATAAAACGGACTTTATGCAAGAAACGCGCGTAGTTTTTGTAGGTTCTTTCTGTACTCTTCTGTGCCTCTGGTTAGTTTTATTTTGTATGTATGTATGTATGTATGTATGTATGTATGTACGTATGCATGCATGGATGTACGTATGCATGCATGCATGTATGTATGTATGCATGTCTGTATATATGTATGTATGCATGCATGTATGTATATATGTATGTATGTATGCATGCATGTGTGTATGCATGTATGTATATACGCTGTCTTCGTCTTACATTCACTGATGTTTTAACCTTTCAGTACATGTAAATACTTTATGATACCGTTTAGTGTCTATATTTGATCGCTATATGTATTTGTTTCAGTGTGTATTTAGTTATTTTGGTTCTATTACGTTTTTTTTTTCATTGTAGCCGGTGCCGATTAAAATTTTTTTTTTTGTCTATTGTCATGTCTTAGGGAAAGCATATCAGTATCGTTATGCACGAATTAAGAAAATAGCTTTGCGGCTATAATTACATTTGGCGGGAGTTTTTCTTAAATATATATTTTTGTTTTTTGCTAAAATGCCTGAGCCGTGGTGTTATAAACGACATTGACGTTTTTTGTTTTACCACCTTTACCGTAGATTTCCGGCATATAATCCAGCCATGGCTCTTTCTACATGTAAGAAAACTCCTTCAGACAAAACGTCAATTTTCAAGAAGACTCCTGAGGGCCTGGTTTACAGGATCCCCTCACTGATCTACATTGAAGACAGTCACACATTGCTGGCCTTTGCAGAGGAGCGCACCTCTCCATCTGATGATCATGCGAAGATCCTCGTCTTGCGGGAGGGGAAGGTATCCCCTGATAAAACGATTGAGGTAATGGGAGCAGCACCTCCACTGGTTGTTTTCAGATTGGGAGGTGCACTCCTGCACTCTTAGGTACACTGTTTTATCTATGCTTGTTCAGAGCAACCTTTTAACACTTTAATCCCTTCCCCCTCAGTGGTCACCCTTACAGAAGCTGAAATCAGCAAGTCTGACAGGTCATCGCACCATGAACCCCTGCGCGGTGTATGAGAAGAGCTCCAAAACGGTCTTTCTCTTCTTCATCTGCGTCAAGACTGAGGTATCGGAACAGCAACAGATAAAAACGGGTAAAAATGCTGCCAGGCTTTGTTGCATCACCAGGAAAGAGGGAGAGCAGGCCTGGAGCGCCGTGAACGATCTGACCGAGAGCGTGATTGGAAATGAGATCGCCCAGTGGGCCACGTTTGCCGTGGGGCCCGGACACGGCATCCAGCGGGCGAGTGGGAGGTTGGTGATTCCGGCTTACAGGTACTGCGTGACCAGCGGGCACCCGCAATGTGCCCGGCCCTATGCCTTGTACTTCTACAGCGATGACAAGGGTAAGAATTGGAAGCTGAGTCAGAATGTCCAAGGAGAATCCTGCGAGTGCCAAATGGCTGAGATCGAGGACGACAAGAGCCAGACCCGCCTGTACTGCAATGCCCGACATATCAACAAGGATTGCAGGGTGGAGGCTTGGGGGAAAGGCCACGAGGTCTGCTTCACGGATTCCTATTCAGATCCGAAGCTGGTACAGGCCCAATTCGGGTGCCAGGGCAGTGTGGTGAGCTTTCCCGTGCCGAAATCCCATGCAGGCTCAGGCACCAAGTCCTGGCTGCTCTTCTCCCACCCCACCAAAACCAAGGGCAGGTTGGACCTGGGGATCTACCTGAACAAGAACCCCTTCCAGCCTTTGAGCTGGCAGGACCCCTGGGTGGTGAACCCCGGCCCCAGCGGATACTCCGACCTGGCGTTCTGTGCCGATTACGGCTTCTTCGCCTGTCTGGTGGAGTGCGGTGAGAAAACGGAGACAGAGCAGATCGCTCTGCTGCGCTTCAGCCTTCATGATGTGCTGACTGCCATCGGCGAGAAGCCCTAGGTTTGTCCGTCTCTATCTCTAGCTGTCCTTTCGAATCTCCTTGTCCGTCTGATGCCTTTTGTCCACAATTCAACCACAGACTCTGATTAACGCCACAGAGTAATGTTACTGGAGCATTCAGGCCCAGTGCTACACTAGGTATCACGGAAAATTTCTGTTTCGTGCCTTAACTGTGCAGAAGTTACTTTAGTAAAGTTACTTTAACATGTTTAGAGGCTACTAAAGTGCAGGTTTATAACAAAAACTCTTTTCATTACATAAGCTATGAAATTTGCATTAATGAGTTTATCAATGGTATGTTCATACTGTACTGTAGAAGCCTCGGCTCTCAAACAGTACAAAATAAACCTCTATTATTTGCTTATCGTATTGATGTTCTGCTTCCTTTTTTATCTGCAGATCTGCTGGTCACGTTTTGGAATCTCCGAGCTTCTCCCGATCCTTCCTCAGCAAATATCCCCGTAGCCTCACAAACTCTCTATGCATGTAGTCAGTTACCGTAAACTCCTTCTCCAGCAAGCTCTACTAATGTCTGTCAGGGATGGCGTGACCCATGAAGCCTTAAAAATGTGTGTAATCTGTAAAAATAGAAAGCATAAAGATCTTTGAAGAGTTCCATAAAAACTCTGTGGGGTGTGAGTGTCTGATTTTCATGTATAACATGCAAGAACTTCAAAAATAAAATCATTAAGTCAGATTTCTTTGTTTCATTTATTTTACCCAGTGTGAAATATTTCTTGTTTCCATCTACAGTTTTAAAGACAACATTTTGTTAAGCCAATTCAACATTTCTGATTACATGCAAGGCTGATTTCTTTAACCCTAATTTTGACTGATTTTTCAAAGAGGTTCTTGACTTTAACATTGTTTGATGGCTGTAACTGAGGCATAAAGAGCCCATACCAGGCCAGCTTGGCTAATATCGGTGTGCTGATTTCCACACACGTTAACTAACGCACCCCCTCAGAAGGGTCCCTTCAGTGCTCTGTCAACAGTGACCACAGAGCCCTTTCTCACTTGTGACATCGGCTGAGCTAAATGAAACCAACCGTATTAACTAATACATTTATATACATAGGGGAGACCGGGGATAGGTGTAACGTTTTTTTACATTTTTGACTGAACCTCAGAGCTCTTTTATGGAATCGCATTCAAAATTTGATACAAACTACCTGCATGTGTCTTTGATTAAATGGCAGAGGTATTTTCTCTGTATCACAAACAGACAATGACTGGTTTAGCCTCAAACACATCGAGTGGAAATGTTACAAGTTAACCCATAGTCAATGACACAGCTGTAACACAGCTGTAGGATCACAGACACATGCGTGCACACACACGCACACACACACACCCAAAGCGATTCCGATAACAAGGCAAGGGAAGGCCAGCATTCCAAGTTTTATGGCTCAGATTTAGAACCCCGGGCCTTAATTTAGAGATCCAGCCTGTTGCTTCCTGGGACCCCCTCCCCCCACATTCCTGAGGAACTCGTAAATAAGCCAGATGGTGCGTTTTCCTTCCCTTTCAACACTGACTTTTTACTTCGAAAGAATGGATCAATGTGTTGTTAAATACGGATATCAAATTATTGTAATAAGCCCAAATTAAGCACAATTGTAATTAGCCCAAATTAAGCACAATTGTAATTTACATATGTTAACTGAGACTGCTATGCTAGGAAGCTAATGACAATTCATAATTTGGGATTAAGGTGTTCTGTTTGTAATTTGGAATGTAACTTCTGTAAAGCGTACGTAAAAGTGTCAATTTCTGATAATGTGCAACGTGACCGTGCGTACAATGTACCGATGTGAATAACTAACATGTACGATGTAATTTAAGTTATGAATTAATTCATGCATATCGTATAATGTGTAAACCTCCAGGTTGCGATGTCCTGTTTGGTATCGAATTGATGGAAAATTCCTAAATTTGAATCTGATCATGGATTATCACAAAATTGCATACATCTGAAGTTAAATACTTTTAATTAAAGTCAACTCTAAAGTTGCCACAGTATGGTCACAAATCCCTGTAGGACTGCTACAGACACCCCTCGACCAGCCCGCCAGTCGGATGTCCCAGATCATTGGTCCGAGTGAATGATCAATATTTATGGCCTTTTGACTTTAAAATCACACCTCGGACTTCATCCGCAACCACGGAAACTCACCTTCATTCATTTGATACTGTAACCTATCTTTTAATCTGTTTTATAATTCTGGGTCGCGCTTTCAGCATCGAAGGCTTGCTGTGCAGAACAGTACTTCCCTTTAAGAGCACCCATTGAAATTTAGTTACTGCCACTGTTATTTTGTGTTTCATTTATGTTAAGCGTAATGTCTGTCGTGTGTTAGTTGTAGTGTTAGAAATAAATGCAATTTTGTACCTTTCATACATTTTAAATCTCCGTCTGACTGACTGCCTCATAATTAAGTCACTTTACTTGTGCGAACCGCCCTAAACTTTGAAATCCCAAACTTAAGATTTTGCAAGACTTTCTTAACAAACCGCGAGCAGAGTGTTGCTACAGAGTTTCTGCATTACCTGGTTAGAGTTATGTCCGCGGGACGGACATTCTAAACCAGGTTAAGTAGTGATACTGTAATTAATGATGTAATTAGTAATGAATTCCATTCATATCCTGGAACAAAATCTTCCAGTAACCGCCTTATTGGGACTTTCCATAATATAGTTTGGAGAAACAAACATACTTGAGCATAATAAATTAATTAACAACAATGAACTAATAATCATTAATTAATTATCTAATTAATTGATCGAATAGTTGATTAATAATACAATAATTAATTTCCCTACATATTGGTGGGGAGCAATCTTTCTCCAGTTTACGTTTATCGTGGGCATCAGGTAAAAGCGGAATAAGGGTTACCGCCAACAAATCGCAGAGGCTGATGACTGATCCCACGTGCGGCGGTACTATTGAAATAGAGCGGAACTAAATACGATTGTTTGTTTTATTATTATTAGTTTATTATTTTAAAATTTACTTTCATTTTGCAAAAAAAGCAAAAGGCACTTTCCTTTCCTTTGTTTCTTCTGTAAACTGCAGTAAATGCTTATCGTATATCTCACCATTTTCTCAGATATAGCAGTGTTTTAGGGTTGATTCGGACCAGTTTCTCCATTTCTAATGTCTTACCAGAGCTCTCTGTATTAGCGAACAGAAATTCTTGTTATGAGGTTCTAACCTGAATCCTGTTAAGGTCAGACTCCCAGAGATAAGATTGATAGCTTAGCTACCTATCTGGATCTTACTCATAATTGTGTGCCTGCTTGAGGGAAAGCAAGTTTGATACCTCCTAATGCTGAAAGAGCTCAAAGCTGATGCTAACCAATGGGAGCAGCAAGCTAGAGCCACCAGAGAGGATCTCGGGGCCAGACGCGATAGAGCTGAAACTATGTTAGCCAGAGCCCACACAGAGATTCAAGACAAGAATGGTCGAATCCAGAACTACCTGAGAAAAGGCACAGAGACAAGTACACAACTTAAAACACCAACTGATCCACTTCCAAGAGCCAGAAGGAAACACCAGGCTGATGCAGAAGAATCTAGAACAATCGTGCAAGGTGAAGTCAGAATTTGGAACAGCCTACGATCCAGCCATGGCACCGAAGTCCATTCAAGCAGTGCGGCTCCCTCCAAGGCAGTCTTACCATGCCCAAGGGACCCCTCACTGGGACAAGGTAGCACGATACCCATCACCAGAATTCCAGGAACCAAGCGTCTGGAGGATCTATCATAAAGAAGACACCCAAAGTGTAACGGGCCTGCCTAAACCAACCCCACATCAGCAATGGGTGGCCACGAAGGAATTCGATAAAGTAGCTTGGAACATCCCCATGTTTACTCCTAACCCATTCATGCTTATTTACTAGCCGTTGAATTCCACCTCCAAAGACTGGACAAGGTGACCAATGAAGATAGGGTCTACCTCATCAGGATCACATCCAGCCTGGAGGTCCGCAGCTTCCTTGATCAACAGCCGAGTCAGATCAAGGCCGACCCGAAGCTGCTGAACGGAGCACTAATCCGAGAATTCGCTGACCTGGAGTCAGAACAAGGTCTTTCCATCACACTTGATGTCAAGCAGGACAGACAAGAGGCTCCCCAGGCCTACTATAAGTGACTACACCAAACGTACTTTGGGTGCAGGAAGAAACCAGACATGGAAGAAGATGCAGACTTTAAAACTCCTGTCCCTCGGAATCTCCACCCGACCGTAAATCATTACCTTCGGCTCATGACCTGCTCCCACACCATGACAAGTCAACAACTGAGAGGCTTGGCAATCAAGGCATATAACAAACAAAGGGCAGCAGCACAGAAAGCACCAAATGTCACTATGCTGAGCTTCGTTGTGCCAGACTCCAACCTAACCTTGGAAGGCAGCCACCCTCAGACTCAACTGCCAACCCACGACAAAGCTTGGAAGGCAGCAGGCCCCAGTGAACGCTACCCCAGTCTGCACCCACAGCAGCCAAAGAACAAGCCAGACTGGTGGGAAAAACAATGTTACCCTTATAAAGGCAAAGCAAAAACCGATGGACCCATGGAACAGACATGGAGACAGGACAGGGAACCGATTTCCTAAATCATGCTCTCCCCCAGGACCTCGACAAAGTCCACCATGGAACCATCATGACAAGAGAAGGAGTTACGAACCAGATCCAGAGCCCGGACAAACTTATACAGCCCTGGGTTAAATGTAACATTATAAATGATGTCAAAAAAATTCAAGTTATTTCAAAGTTGTTTTTTTTGTACAACAAAATTTGTGGGTATGTCTGCATATGTATACAATGTATGTTAATCACAACTAAAATCAAAGATGCAATCAGATTTAATAACTAAATTATAATGTTTACTTTGTTTACTTGTTACTACAAAGTTTACTTTGACTTGACTTATAATGTGTATGTGTGTGTGTGATATTAGTCACCATCTGAATCACAGTGGTAACAGGTGCATTGAACTCCTCCTGGTGTACAGGCTTGATGGGCTCACCTTGGACAGACTCAGTTTTTCTTTGACTTTGAAATGTTCCATACACACAATGCAGAAGGTTCCTGGGAAGTTCCTTGAGAAATGGCCTGGTGGGTAGCTTGAGCAACTGGAGAAATACTGTTGTCAGGAGACCAGAGATGACAGGGGACCCCTGATCAGGAGACTGAAGGTTTTATTTGGGAGACTAGACAACCAAATCCAAATCGCAAGATCAGAGATGTGTTCAAAAAGGTCTGTAGCCAAGGGGAATCCATCCGATGAGTACGCACAAGACTGGGAGTAGAAACACCAGAAGGGATGGGCAGGCAGGGGCAGTAGCAGGTAGGACCAGGGCAAGCGGGCAGGCAGGATCAGGAACAGGAAAGTCAGGCAGGATCAGGAACAGGCAAGGCAGGAATAAGCAGGGCATAAACAGGCGGAGTCAAGACAACGCGGGCAAGACAGAAGACTGGGTGAATGACCAGCTCAGTATGGCACACCTGGCAACAATATTTCGCAATGGCTAGGTTTTATACTCCAGGAGGGGCGGAGAGCCGTTCCCTGCTACTGCGCGCTCCGCGCCCCCCAGGCGCGAGACAAACGTTACAACGATGCCCGACTGTGGTCGCCATGAACAAGTTTACCCTGCAGCTAAGGGCAATAACATGAGCACTCACAGAAGCGTGAGTACAAAGCTTGCAGTGCTATCGCAAAAATAGTTTGTCAAAAAATTACTTTCTTACAAAACTTCACCTACAAAACTACAAAATCTTACATCAACTTGCTTTTTTCCTTACAAATCTGAACGCGTTTATTACCGGGCGCTCCTTCCTCACGTGACATAAAGACTAAACTGTGCAGGTGCAGAGTGAGATGTGTCAGTTGTGCCTTTTGTACTATTTACACTCAGACGTGCTATCCTCACCCACCTTCACTCTTGGTCTGGGGAGCCCGTTTCAGTCCTGCAAGGAGACCAACACGTGAGTCCCGAGAAATGCTGGGCGATGCATCCCACGGCTGAGCTCCAGTCAACACTGGGATCTCCCCCTTCCTTTATACCAATTTTGCACTGCGTGAGGGCAGGGGACGTGCTGCCCAGGCTCACTCCTCCCCTCAGGCAATGTTTTCTCTCCAATTCCCCCTTTGTCCGGGTAATGCTGCAATATTGCTGATTTGGTTTGCCTAATGCCTCCCCTTCCTTCCGAAGACAAGCTAAGCGTCTCGCATCCCTATCCTCGTATTGAAGACGAGATAAGCATTCCGGATACCGATCCTTCCTGTTTCCTGAAGGCTTATGGTACCAGATAACCATTCCAGCGTCTTTCACAAGTTGCTTGGTCGGTAAAAAATAATATACTTCTGCAGTTTAACCTCAGCACAATAATATTAAGGTGAATCATGGGCGATATATCCGAGTTTCAGGATCAGAATTAACCAACGTAATCCTCCGCGAGTTCATTCTAATACATCACCCCTGACTATGATCATTATTTAGATGATGGACAGATGGATGGAAGGAAGGATGGACAACAAAAAAGTTGAATTTTTATGTTAAGTAGACAAAGTTGGAGGAAAATTGGACATGAATGAAGTAATTTGGAAAATCAACACCAAAAAGTTGCAGTGTTGAGCCATCCTAAAGCACCACAGAGAGACTTCCTTCACCGCAACAGGCGTAATTTGGAACTCATGTGGGAAAGGGAACAGTAGAGTGATTGGTGTAGAGCCCAGGGCATTAAGATTTCCAAGGAGTTACCGGATAACTCCCGATTCTTTGTTTTACAAATATTGATTGCAGAAAAGTCATATCACTTCTGGAAACGGACAGTTTCAGGGATAAGGATTATGAGAGAAAATAGTGTCGTGAGCTAGGAGAAAATGATTGAGGGGGATTGCATAACAGCCCATTCCTTTTGTGTGTAAAGGATGCCGACTTGGTGAGGAGGGGAGGAATTTATCTTTACAAAAACATTGTACTGGGAAGTAAGAAGACGTTTTCACTCTGTAAAACGTCCAGGAATTAATAAACCATGTTGCAACATATATTAGTGACTTTAATTTTATATGATGTGAATTTGTAATTTCCAAAAACGAGAGCATACAGTATTTCAAAGCGAAAATTTCCCGAGAGAGCATAGACACTGCATGATGATACATTTACAGTATGTCTAGTAGTGCAACAATTCTACAGTGGCGCACCGTGCAAATTCATTCTCTCCCCTGGATTTGCCCACAGTTCTCATCCACGTCGCACATAAGGTCCCCTCTAGGCACACATCTGACGAAATATCTTCTGGCATGTCTGAGCCGTTTCTTGACAGTGCTCAGGAGAATCATCTTGGCATCCAGCATTCATGGTATCCAGCAAGGACGTTTGGTCATGTGGACCGTGGTCATAAACCTTCCACCTATGTGCAGGAAAGAATTCCTGAATAAGGTTTAGGAAGGAGCCATATGGTGACAGGAGGAGTGAGGAGCTCCTGCAATGTGTTATAAGCCAGCCTGTGACTGCAGTGGAGCAATGGAATTTCTCATTAGCTTACAGCACAACAGATGTTGGAGCATTTGTCCTCACTCGCTGTCTATCATTCTGTGGTACAAGTACCTTGTTTCTAGGGACAAGGAACTCTGTTTTGTACAGGCCAATGACTGGTTTGTGCAAAAACACACCCGCACTGGACACTGCTGCAGACATTCTGATGCTGGTCGCTCTCTGTCCGGGGACTTGTACAATTGCTTTGTCCAGTTATATTCAAATGAGATTACCGGCCTCGAATCAGTTCACTTTACACTCTGAACCCTCAAGCAAACCCCGAAAATATAGTAGAAGAAATGGAACGTAACACTATGTGTACGAATTTGTGTGAAACCAATTCCATTTTAATTCTACTTCCTTATATTCAAAGTCCAGTTGCGATTCTGCACCGTGTTTTCACCGTGTTTTTATGAATTGAATTTGATTTTCTAGGTCTTTCTCAAGTCAGATCTGAATGGTGCACAACCTGGGCTGCCAACTGTCATGCATCCGGCGTGACTCTCACGCAAGAAATCTTATCGCAAATCTATATTATTCCATTATAAACCTAAAATTAGCTACATCAAAAGCGTTGGGGTAGTTTGCAAACCCTACAGACTATTTACAAGGTAATAAAACTCTTACATACATGTAAACGGGTGTGTAGACTCGAATTGAAAATCTCACCCCAACCAGCTGACCAAAGTTGGCAACCCCGCCACAACCCTAACCTGTTATGTACTCAAATTGCATTCAGATGTTACAACTACGAGCCCCTTTTGCGCTAATTTATAGTCTACGTTACAGTTATATATCGCAATATTGACCTCTTATTATATCATCAGCATGATTACATTGTCCAGAAAAGAGCTCCAATTTGTTTTTGTCATCTATTTTGGCCGATCTGGAAAGCACAGCAGGCAAAAGTTCATCAAAGAACGACCTAGAAAACAACTAGTGTGTCGGAGCACTCGTAAGCAGGGCTCTAAAGTTCCACCGAAAGTTTCGAGTGCGATCGGTTAGGGTGGATCGTGTGTCTCACGGGCAATGTGTGAACTCGAGAGCCCTGTGTACCGCATGCATCGGATCATGCTCTTCCACTCCCACTTCCTCTGCACGGTGTGCTCATACATGTAATAACGTGCTTGCAGCGGGGTCGCATGAAACTTATTTTGTAATTTACCCGGAAACAACAAATGCTCTTTTCTAATTGGCTGCTAGGTGGTGAATATATCTAACTCGATCGGGACAGTTATAAAAACTCCGCTCCGTATGCCTGCGCATCGCCCATAAATTCTGTATAACGGACGTTTCGAGAAGCACTCTCTAATTAACGGGCTACTTAGAATACTAGCTACGAAGCCTTCTGGAAACCCACCCCTGAAAGGTAATTTCTCAGTCAGTACATGAGGCTGGGACACATTTACGTTCAAGTGTTTAAATTCATCCTTAATTTTTGTTGGCTAGGTTTTATTCTAATTTGAAATAACGTATTTTATGATAATTTCAAATAGAGTATTAACAAAAGAATTTGTTCCTTAACACTTTTTGGTGAAATATGTTATACTTATTTAAAATAACACATTTAAGTTAAAGTATTTTGTTCCTTCCTTAAAAGGTATTGATTAAATATTTTATACTTATTTAAAATATGACTTTTGAGTTAAAGTGAGGTATTCCTTCTTTAAAACATTAGCGCATAGTTCCGCTGTGTGACGCCCCATCACAGGAGGGGGGTTCTCTGTACGGACCCCCACCCCCGTGGTGCGTATGTGTCTGTGTGCGCTGAGGGGTCCTCATTTCCAACAAGCCCGGAGCTCATTTAGTGTTTAAATTCTCCTACTTCTCGTCGGCTATATGTTTTTTTCCCAGTTCGAAATAGCGCATGTTATATTAATTTAAAATGACAAAATTACAAAAAATACACTACATTACATACATACAAAATTACATTAGCAAAAATAGTTTAAGTGCTTTATTCCTTAAAACTCTTTGGTTAAATATTTTATACTTACTTAAAAATAATACAACAAAAAAGTTCAAATGAACTTCTTTAAAACTGTGATGTCCAGCCCTTCCCGGTCTGTGTTTCCCCACAGGCGGGGCTGGGTAGCAGCTTCGCCTGCTGAGTGTTGCCAAGTTACCTCATGTTTTTCCCCTGTGTTAATCACCCACAGGTGCCCCTCGTTCACTCCTCCCTGTGATCCCGATATAAGCTGCCCTCGTCCTGTGTTTCTTTGTCGGTCATTGTGTAGTGGATGTTTGCATGTCTTCTCTCCCTGCCTGTGCTATCGCACGAAATAAAGTCCCCTGATGGGGTTCACCTGCCTACGCTGGTCGCCTGCTTCCTTTTGCCCGGCATCATGCCTCGCCGCTCTGTCCGCCGCCCTGACAATGGCTCTTAGGAAATGTTAACTTTTTGCAATATTCCTCTATGGGATGTTATCTTGGTATTAAGATTACTTCTAAATTTTGGTAATCTTAATTTTTAATGTCATTGTGGATATCTGAAATGCTCTTTTTGACTAGGAAGAATTGAATTACGGATATCTGACACATCTAGATATTAAATGTTAAAATGTCTTGCCATAGAGACCAGCTTTTCTGTAGTACCTTGCTGGAGCCATTTTTTCTGGCTTTCCTGCCTCCCCCTCACTTTGATTACTTGGTGACCTCACTAACAATATAGAAACAAATCTCGCATGCTCCTACCAGTACTAACCATTGCCAAGAAAACCATCCTTCTGAACTGGGAGTCAAAGGAGAGCTTAAATATAATTCAGTTAAAAATGTTCCCATGGGGAGGATGTCTGCCTGTAAGAAAAACCAACTAACAGAGTTCGAACATAATTGGATGTGGGTGGGGTCCCGTTCTAACTCTCGGGGAGGTGGCCGCCCGCATGCAGTGGGGCCGTGCCGCCTGGGCCCTGGGGTGGGTTGGTAGCTGCTGTTGGCGCTCCCAGTGGTTGGCCTGGGGGACTTGTGGGGGGCCTCCGCCTTGCTGGGGGGGCAGGGCCTGGGGGACCTGGCAGGTGGGTGTCAACCTGCTTGACCGGGCTGGCTCTCTGGTTGCCGGGGGATGTCCCATCCTGGGCCACTGGCTGGGGTCTCGTCATGTGCGGTGGGGTGGGGCTCCTCCGGTCTACACCTTTGAGAGGTGGTGCCCATGCAGTTGGGCTG
Organism: Mormyrus iriodes; assembly: GCA_011763525.2. NCBI lineage: Eukaryota > Metazoa > Chordata > Actinopteri > Osteoglossiformes > Mormyridae > Mormyrus > Mormyrus iriodes. The sequence continues at coordinate 1,855 of JAAGVU020000177.1, read as the reverse complement.
CCTGATGGCACCCTGGTTGGGCACCTTGCTGGTTGGGTGGGAGCGGGGACGAGGACTAATCGGGGCCAGTCGGGGACCTGGGGGGGGGGGCACTCCTTGTTGCATACCCTTGTTGCTCCCCTGTTCCCGACACCACATTACACATGACACTAGGGCTTTGAGGAGCAGTGGAAGGTGTTGAAACAGCTGAGGGCATCCCGGCTGAGACACTGCCCCTCAATTTTACTTACATAGTAGACATCTCATGACACTAGGATGTCTTGGAGGTAGGTTGGGGCGGTGGGGTGCCCATGCCCTGACTGCTACCCCCAATTTTAATTCACTTTAGTCATCCACACAGTACACATTACACTAGGGCCTTGGGGGGGGGCAGGAAGGGGGATGGGAGACTCCACCGTCGGTTACAGGTGGGGTCCTCACCCCCTAACTGCACCCACAATTTTAACGCATCATGGTCACCAACACACAGCTCTGTCACGCATGTACTTACACACGTCACATTCACATGAGATGGGAGTGCAATGGGGGCCAAGGGGCCTCTCCCATGTTTCTGTCTCTGCTCCCGTGTGGGTTGCACGGAGGCCCGAGGTGTGGTTGTCATGGGGGGGTTGCGGGCGGCGTGGCCGGGGTGGGTGGCCTCCTCTTGTGGGTGGCGGGCGGAGGGGCCTTGGCCCTGCTGCAGCGTCGTGGGGCCCCTGCGGGTGGCCCAGGAAGAACACTGCAGGTGGATCTTGGGACGCTCTGGGCCTTACTGGGTGAATTTGGGGGGTCGATTTTGGGCTGGGTGGTGGGGCCTGTTGCCCTCCCATCCTAACCCATTTGACAGTGTGGAATGGCCTTAATTATTTTATACATTAAAACGATTTGGATTTCGTAACAAGTTTATTTCATGGATTAAGCATTTATATACAGCCCCCCTAGCTCACGTCTGCACAAACAATGACTACTCTGATTATTTTTCTCTCAGTCGTGCAACCCCACAGGGGCTGCCCCCTTTCACCGCTACTCTTTGCCATTGAACCACTGGCAGTGGCCTTTAGGTCCAGTCAGATGCTGGGTAGCTCCAGGAGGGGCTTTGAGCACAAACTGTCCTTGTATGCCATTGACCTTTTATTGTTCATTTCTGACCCAGAAAGGTCTATCCCCCAGTGTTAACCCTGCTGAAGGAGTTTGGGCAAATTTCAGGCTATAAATTTTCATAAAAGTGAACTTATGCCCATCAATGCTGCTGCCAAAGTTCACTACCTCTCAACCTTGCTTTTTAAGATATTATCTGGGCGTCTGGGTAACCAGGAACTATTCACATCAGTTTAAAATTAATTTCTCCCCTCTGATCACCCGACTAACTCAGGATCTTTATTGCTGGTCTCTCATCCCTTTTCCTCTTGCTGGTAAATAATAAAATGATAAATTGTATAAAAATGAATGCGCTTCCAAAGTTTCTATATCTCTTTCAGTGAAAACCTGTTTTCTTCCCAAAATATTTTTTCCCACTTACTAGACAGTTCTCTCTCTCAGTTCATTTGGAACAAAAACACCCCCAGAATGGCTGTAAATTGAGGATGTCGTTCTACCTCTCTTCTGTCCCTCTTCATGGCATTACAGACATCACCATATTCCAGTGATGTAATGATCCAGCCGGCGGTGCTGCGTGTTTGTATAAAACGGACTTTATGCAAGAAACGCGCGTAGTTTTTGAAGGTTCTTTCCGTGCTCTTCTGTGCCTCTGGTTAGTTTTCTTATGTATTTATGTATACATGTATGTATGCATGTATGTATGTGTGTATATACACTCACCTAAAGGATTATTAGGAACACCTGTTCAATTTCTCATTAATGCAATTATCTAATCAAC
>JAAGVU020000176.1:0-19012 GCA_011763525.2 Mormyrus iriodes | reverse complement strand
GTTATTTCTGTGACCATTGTGAGTTTTTCTTTCATTGACTGAAGGGTACCAACAATTTTGTCCACGTGTGTATTTACTTAAAAACATGTCAGACTTTAAACTTCAAAAAGAAGGGCCACACCACCTGTGATGTCCAGCCCTGCCCTACTGATCTTCTTCCCCGATGTTTCCTGCAGGTGTGGCTGCTGTTTAGCCGCGCCTGTTGATTGTCATAGTTACCTCGTGTCTTTCGCCCTTTGTTAATCAACCACGGGGGCCCGTCGTTTACTCCTCCATGTTTCTATGTATAAAAGCTCCCCAGCCCTGTGCTCCCTTGTTGGTCATTGTAGTGTTTTGTCGATGTCAGTGCACGGCTGTGTTAAGTCTGTTTCCGGCTCATGCTGCTTCACTGGCAAATAAAGTCCCCTCACGGGGTTCCCCAGCTACAGTCTGCCGCTGTCTCTTTTCGCCCGGCATCATGCCTCACTGTTCTGCCGGCGTGCGTGACACCACCAATGTCTTTTTACCTTGTTTATCCACAATATCTCCTCTTTTAAAAGATGTTGTGACTGTTGAGTTGTCTGCTTCCATTATTTACCTAAACAGTAGCATGTGGAGAGATCTGCTAACCGAATTTAAGGAGCACAAGGACGGGCTAAATTTATAGAGATTACTAACTTTTGGGCATCAGAATATATTTCTCATTAATATTATAAGCTTATCAAGTTGTGGGTAGATGTATAATGCCAAAAATCCAGTGTCCATTTTCTAAAACCTTACAGTGACATATAGTATGCTGTTGTCGTCAAAAAAATATTTAAATGAGACGGTCAGTTTAATTTTCGGGAGGAAAATTAATCGTTTAGATTAATCGAACTATTGGTAAAATAGTTGATAGTTTAATCTACAAAAATTGCGGTTATCGGCAGCTCTAAAGGCATGACATTACTATATCTGCCACGCCCAGCCCCGCCCTGCCAGTTTACTCCTTGTGTTTCCCACAGGCGGGGCTGCTAATCAGCCACGCCTGTAGCTCGTTGTGGTTACCTTGTGTTCCTGCCCTCTTGTTAACCAGCCACAGGTGCCCCTCGTTCATTCCTATGTGTTCCAGTGTATAAGAGTTCCCCAGGCCTGTGCTCCCTTGTTTGGTCACTGATCTTGTAAACGTTGTAGTGTTCTGGCTGTAGCTGGTCCTTTCGCCTCTGTTAATAAAGTCCCCACACGGGGTGATCCTAAGCCTATTTTCCCTGGCTTGTTCCTGTCCTCGCCTGCATCATGCCTCGCCGCCGATCCCGTGGTCACGGCAGAATGACCCAACCTCACCATGACCAATCTCTAGACTCCCTGTCCCTGGGAGTCCTCTCCCTTGCCCCCGCTGCGGAGCCAAGGTCCCGGCCCGGCAGGCTGGCATCAGGCCGAGACCCCAGCCCCCGGCTGGGCAGCCAGTCCCTGGGCAGGGCACCCCCTCGGCCTCTGGTGACACCGCGGACCGGAACCCGCGCAGTGCATAAGTGCTCCCGAGTCCCAGAGGATGCCATTCCCCGGATCCCCAAGAGGCTGAGGGAGCTTCAAGCGGCACCGGTGATCCTGGACCCACCCTGGCAGCCCCCCTGGCTGCATCCCTCTTTGTCCAGGGGGGATGACGGTTGGCCCAGGGACTTTCTCTCTCTTCTGGGGATAGACTCTGATGACCTGGAGTTTGGCCTAGAGGAGGAGAGGGACGGGGAGCTTGTTGTGACCCCCGTGGAGTCCCCAGGTCCTGTCCTGGCCCCCGTGGAGTCCCCAGGTCCTGTCCTGGCCCCCGTGGAGTCCCCAGGTCCCGTCCAAGGCCCGCTGTTGGGGTGGGAGGCGGAAGAGGATGAGCGGGGCCCGTTGGGTTCAGAGGGGGCTGTGGGTGACCCCCTCCGGAGCGCCGCAGTCCTCCCCCGGCAATTCTTTGTCCTCCGGGAGTTGTTCTGGACCCTGCGGAACACCCCCAAGGTTCAGAACACCCCCGATCTCCAGGCGAGGTCCCGCGCACTAGCCCGGGACTTCGTGGCTGTGACTCCCGCCACCCTGCCAGGGGAGTTAGCCGTGCTCTAGGAGAGGGTGTGGCAGCTGGCCACCGCCGTGACTCAGCATAGCCCGCTCCCGGAGGGCCCCGTCGAGCCGTCCCAGCCGCCTCTCCTGCCGCCGTCGCCTGGACGGTCCCTACCTGAACCCGCTGCCTCCGTGCCCTGTCCAGAGGGGCCCGCTGCCTCCGCGCCCTGTCCAGAGGGGCCCGCTGCCGCCGCAGCCCCAGAGCCCTGCCCTGGCTGCGTCATGCCTCACCGCTGATCCTGTGGTCACGACAATATCACTGATATCATGATATGACATTATTTTTTATAACTTATAAATTTATACTGGTGTTATCGTGGATGGTATGATACGATACAGCCTACTGGACATGGATGGGGCAACCCCTGGGCCGGGCGTGGCAGCAGCCTCCCCTGGGCCAGGCGCCTGAAGCACAGCCCCGCAAGCATGCCTGAGGCAAGATTGGGCTCTAGAAACAGCAGAACCAACATTAGGTGCTCAGGGGCAGTGTCAATCGGGTTGAGCTCTGGCAGCTTTGGACGAGCGGTGGGCTCTTAGCTGGGCACTGGAAGCGCCGCCCAAATGAGGAGGCAAGCGTGGGCCCAGCCGGCCCCCTCCGCTTCTTCCTCTGGCAACTGAACACTGTGGGGGGAGTTATGGCAAGTTGAGCGAAGTTTGACGGTGACTCCATGGTGAGTGGCAAGACGCCCACAAGAACATCTGCGTCGGGCTGCTGGAAGCCAGCAGGTGCTTCAGCGAGCTGGACCGAGGCCGGCTAATCCGGCATGTAGAGCAGTGGGGAGTCAGCAGTCTGTTCTGGATCCTAGCTACTTAGTCACCATGACAAGAGGACAACCCGCGAGCTGGGGCCCGTGGGAGCGCCGCCTCCTCACAATGAGAATCCGGAGGGATGAGCTCAGACAGGAGGTTTCCCAGTTCCTCTGGCTTCATAATCTGGAACCCCAGCCATTGTGACTCTGTGCTTGGCCGGGCATCAAATGGCACTAGAAAGTCCTCGACCTCCTCCTCATTGCTGTCACTCAATGAGCTGGGGCAGAGGTCATAAAGCACGCGGTGGGCGTTTACCACAGCCAGGACAGAGAGAGAGGCATGATGGGTTTAGCGGGGACCTCATCGGGTCGAGACGGACGGGCTCTGGTGCGGGATCCACCTGCCTCCATAGTCTCTGCTTCCTACAGCGTGAACTGACAGAAAGGTTTGGGGAGACGGTGGGTGGACTGGCAACTAGCTGTGGGAAGCCGGTGGGCACATCCACCGTGGGCTGAGTGGCCTCATGCTCTACCAACACCCATACCTCAACCAACAAGAGCCAGATCCTCACTGCCATCTTGGGGTCGGCAATCGGGGTGAGTCTCACAAACGCCCTATCTGCCGCCCAGAAGAGAGTGGCAGCTTCTGCGCTCCTCCAGACTGTAGGATCAGTTCTCATCTCCAGGGTAGAGTCAAGGAGGGAGAAGTAATCTACTAAGCACAAATGAGAAGCAGCTGGAGTGGAGTAAAAAGTGGGAGGTAATCAGAGATGCATTCATGGATGAAGTATGCGGGGATATACATAGTTGTCACCTCAAGCGATACATGCAGCAATCCATTGTTGTAACAGCGCAAATGCATGCTTATTTTACGTACATTTGTGCTGCTCTGATAAGAAATTAACGTGTATTTTAACCTTTATATTACACCTGAAGTATGAATTAGCATACAAAAGTTAAAATGCTGTGATTTCTTGTCAAATCAGTGTAAATGCACGTAAAATAAGTACGGGACACTGTAGGAGCTGCTGCGCAATATGCATTAATAGACTAATACTTTGATAGGGAGAGTGAAGACAAGAAAAGAATGAAGCATACTGGTAAACTTTTATTTTACAAATATACAAATAATCAAGAAATATGTAAATCTTTCATGTGCAATAATATAATATAAAAAGTGATGCTCCTGTCCATCTGCATTCTCTTCACCTGTGTCAAAACAAGCACACGAAAGACACGATAGGTAAATTTCACTTATGTTACTAGCATTTCAAGCAAGATAGAGTGTGAGTGTTATTTTCATTGCAGTAACAAAGCAGATAGCTGTGCGTTATCACTGGCTGGTAGACCTTAGTCAAATTCTAATGGTAACTTATTAGTTAGCTAAGTTGTCATTACAACGATATATAGCCCAGCCCTAGTCACAACACACGTCCAACACATAAAACACAAGCGAGCGTTTAACGATATGCTATTTTGCTTGAAGGATCCTTGGAAGGCATCCGACATACACCAAATATAATTAAAGTTCATAGTCACATTGCAAATATACACAACAATAACAACTTACCCGATTCCTCCAACACGGTCGCGGAGATCAGTGCTCCAGTCACCGGTTAGCAGGTCTGTTTCCAAACACGAAGTCCGTTTTTAGGGCAGCCAGCACCGATTTTATTTAGCTCTATCTTCCTGTATTCATTTTCATTTTTTAAATCTTGCTCCGTTATTCTGATAACCCCTGCCTCCTCCAATTCATTCCACATTGCTTTGTAAACTTTTGCTTTCCGCTCTGATGACTCTAACCCTGCCTCCTGATATTACATGCTCCCAGCTCTGGCCCCTGGTCTTTCAGGGCCAGAAAAATGAGCTCCGGGCCCGGCGCTGCTGTTACCTTTGGTGTGAATGCAACACCCGGGCTGGAATTTAGGCTCGTCATGGGCACCGGCCCTGGTGTGAAAGGGCTATAAGGAGCACTCCTCCAAGGCTCACTGTTTCTCAGCCATAGCCATCTTGAGGCTCTCTCAGCTGCCTCGGTGCTATTCCTAATGGCCTGCCTTTTCCAGACAGCAGTGATGCGTAGGAGTTGGAATACCTTGCAAAGAGACCGCCCAGCAAATGCTCTACAGCCCACTTCAATGGGGATGCATCGTGCCCTCCACCATTCTCTGCCGCACTCCTCTACTAGGCCAGCATACCTAGCTTGCTTCCTCCTTGCAGCGTCTTCCATTTGGTCCTCCCAATGAACTGTGAGCTCCAGCATGACCTTCTGTTTCTTTGTTTCTGACAAGAGGACTATGTCCGGTCTGAGTGTCGTTATTGTTATGAACTCAGGAAACTGGAGCTGTTTTCCTAGATCGACCATCAGGTGCCAGTCCCGGACTGTTGTGAGGAGCCCTGTCGGTGCCTTCACCTGTGCTTTGGGACTCTCTCCAGCCCTAACAAAGGAAACGTGCTGCTATTCCGGTCCCTACCTTTTAGGCTTCGCAATGGATGAGGAGATGGTTTCCACTACTGTCTTCAGCACCTGGTCGTGGTGCCAACAGTAACGACCCTTTCCCAGGGCTTTCGGGCAGCAACTGAAAACATGCTCAGAGTCCGTACTGCAGAACACAGGGGGCAGGCAGGACTTTTAGCTAAGGTCCAGCAGAAGAGGTTTGATGGAGTTGGGAGCACGTCATATACTGACTGGACAAGGAACTTGATGTGCTAGGGTTCAGCCCGCCATAAGTCAGACCAAGCTCCCAGTCCAGTGCCTGGTCCCATCGTTAAATAATGATGTTGTGAAAATCTCTGCAAATATTATGGTATAGTTTTTAGGGCATATCACCCAGCCCCAGTCAAATCCATTCCCTGGAACAAACAGTGATCCAGAGAAAAAACTTAGCAATTAAACATACTGTTGGTGTTTTTTAGTTTTACACCCTATAACAAAGTTTATTTTCATATGATTTATTTATTAAAATTAGATTTCAGTTCATAGTTTTCAATTTGTCACATTTCTCATGTTCTGAAACTGTTTAAGGGCAATTGTAAGAGAATTTTATGCAAAAATACAGCACTGAAATAAAAAATAATGACTTGAATTATGGACTGGCATACGCTAACAGTTTAAAATATTTCGATTTGCAAACACTGTTGATTGTAGCAGTGGGGAGTCCAAGGGTTGATTGTGGTGCGGTCGGGTCGTTCTGTCACGTCCGCGGGTTTACCGACGAGGCATGACGCAGGGACAGAGAGAATAATTCAGGGAGCGCCGGCTTTAGATTACCCAGTGCAGGGACTTTATTAATGCATGAAACACATAAGAACAGCACATAGCATCAACGACCCGACGGGGAGCACAGGACTGGGGAAACTCTTATACACAGGGGAGGCAGGGATGAACAAGGGGCACCTGTGGCTGGTTAACAAAAGGCAGGAACATGAGGTAACAACAATGAGCTACAGGCATGGCTGATCAGCAGCCCCGCCTGTGGGAAACACAGGGAATAGACTGGTAGGGCGGGGCTGGACGTGACACAAATCCCATGTACTGTAGGCCTACATACTGTAAATAAGAACGTTACTGTTTTTGTTCAGATTTTTGTTTTTGTTCCTTTTTCAGAAGGAACACTTAAGGGACAGGATACGAATGAATGTCATTATGACTTCATACATATGCAGATTCTATTTCATATTCTTCATAAAGTGCAACATACAATAATCATCCTGATGTAGCTAAAACACAGTTTTTTCAAAATCTGTAATAGTACAATCAAGAAACTGACCGATAGCTGGGCTACTCATATATGGTATTATGAATACAATTAAATGTTTGTTTAACCCTTTAGCAAAAAAAAAAACCCACAACAATTCCACAGCACAACTGATTTTTTTACACTCAGTGACAAAAAAAGTTAAACATCCAGAAGGAATGGTCTAATTTGAATGTAAGTTTGTACATGTGCAGACCAGCAATGGGTATGTAAATGATTCGATTTCCAAGGAGCTGGCACGTCTAGTCACCAGACACAGAGGATGCTTTGTAGATGTACTAGATAGAATTACCAGCACTTTACAGAGTTTGACAGGGGTCACATTATTTATATTTACAGCATTTAGCAGACGGTCTTATCCAGAGCGACGTACAACAATGCTCAGTAGTCTTTGACTATTCTTCAGTCTTGTAAAGCCAGACTTGGATAACAAGTGTCAGCCAGCTAAGTTGCTGCCAGCTTGGTCACGAACCTAAAAACCCTGTTGAAAAGAGAACAGTAGTGTAGAGAAGAGAATGTGTTAGTAGTTTTTTGTTTTATATATAAACATAACATTTATATATAAGATGGTTAGTATCCAAGGTGTTCCTTGAAGAGGTGGGTCTTCAGACGGCGTTTGAAGACAGGAAGGGACTCTGCCATTCTAATGGCAAGAGGAAGTTCATTCCACTACTGGGGAGCCAACACTGAAAAGAGTCTTGATGTACATTCTACTTTCAGTAACGGTTGCTCGAGTCGAGTGGTGCTTGTCGCTCTAAGAGGACGAGAAGTAACACGATGCTTGATTAGTACTGACGGGTAAGGAGGTGCACTTCCGATTTTGGCTTTGAAGGTGAGTGCTAAGGTTTTGAACCTAATGCGGGCAGCCACAGGGAGCCAATGCAGGTCCCGAAGTAAAGGTGTGATCCTAGGGACATAGTTGACAAGTCGTGCCGCTGCATTCTGAATCAGTTGAAGTGGTTTAATTGCTTTTAGTGGAATTCCAGCCAGTAAGGAATTGCAGTAGTCCAACTTGGAGATGACCAGTGATTGGACAAGTAACTGAGTGGTATCTGTGGTGAGAAAGGGACGAATCCTTCTAATGTTGTGGAGAAGATATCTACAAGACCTGGAAAGGTTGCTAATGTGAGAGGAGAATGAGAGTTCATTATGCAAAGTGACACCAAGATTTCTTGCCTTCTTTGAGGGGACAATAAGAGAGCTCTTAAAAGAAATGGCAAGGTCGTGAATTGGAGACGGATTCCTATTGATGTACAGAAGCTTAGTCTTACTGGGATTCAACTTCAGGTAGTGGGACGACACCCAAGAAGAGATGTCAGCCAGGCAGTCAGAGATGCAATTTGCAACTTGGAGGTCATCAGGTGGAAACAAGAGAATGAGTTGGGTGTCATCTGCATAACAGTGGTAGGAGAAGCCATGTGAGGTTATAACCTCTCCAAGGGAACCAGTGTATAGGGAAAAGAGTAGGGGTCCAAGGACTGAACCTTGGGGAACACCTGTGGTCAGTCTCCATGGGGCTGACTGGGAGCCTAGCCATGCTACCTGAAATGTTCGGCTGTCAAGATAGGACGCGAACCATTCCCATGCTGTTCCTGCTATCCCAAGGTTAGAGAGAGTCTCAAGGGGGATCAGATAGTTGACTGTATCGAATGCTGTAGACAGATCCAGAAGGAGTAGGACAGAGGACAAGTTAGCAGAATGAAGTTTTCCGGAGACTGCTAGAAGTGCAGTTTCAGTAGAATGTGCAGCTTTGAATCCGGACTGGTGGGGAAATGATGACAGAAGAACATCTAGCTCATCAATGAAGTTTCCTAGTGGGCCGGGAGGACGATAAACAACGATAATATTGAGTTTGGCTGGATAGGTCACAGTAACAGCATGGAAATTCAAAAGATGAGACACCGAGCTGAAGAACACTTGGTGAGAAACGCCATTTACGAGACAGAAGTAAACCTGTACCCCCCCTCTGCCTGAAATGCGAGAGGAGTGAGAGAAGGCAAAGGCAGTGGAGAGAGCAGCTGGAGTAGTCGTGTCCTCCGGTGAGATCCATGTCTCAGTGAGGGCCAAGAACTAGAACGAGTGGAGTGTTGCCAGACCAGAGATGAAATCAGCCTTCTTGATGCAGGATTGGCAGTTCCACAGACCACCATGCACTAATGTGGGAGGTTGTGGAGACATAGAAAGGTGAAAGAGGTTACTTAGATTTCTTCCCCTCTGACGATGAATAAATTATGGGTTTGCATGAGGCCGGATGGTCATATTGCGCAGTTGCCCAGCATGAGAGGCATGCAGATGTCACAGTCACCTGATGTTGTAACCAATGGACATGTGAGGGCACCCACACACGGCGTGAAGGTTCCGGTCACCCAAGACAGACCACACCAAGGGAGGATCGTTGTATTGTGTGCCAAGCATTACAGAACCCCATGACATCTGCGCCTGCCGTCCATACACTGATATTGGACTCTCCTCATGTCATCCCACACCGTGTCTAGACGACTGGCATCAGCTGGACCACGGGTTCATCATCCTATGTGTACGCTGCCATTAACACCAGCGCAGAGACCGCTGCGTTTGGAGTGGTGCCAAAACTGGGAGGCATGAACTGATGACTAGTGGCGTCGTACCATGTTCAGTGACGAATTTCAGTTCTGCATTATCACAGATGACCGTCATGTGCGCGTATGGCAGCGCCAAGGGGAGAGGACCAACCCTGCCAACACACCAGCGTTACTCCTGGCATCATGGTGTGGGGAGCCATAGGGTATGACTTCAGATCATCTCTGGTAGCGATTCAGGTGACCCTGATGGCACAGCGCTATGTCAGTGGCATCCTGTGTCCACATGTCTTACCCCTCATAAGACAGCACCTTGTTACAGACTTTTAACAAGACAACGCCTGTCCACACACGGCACGTGTGTCTATGGGCTGCTTGCATCATGTGGAGGTCCTCCCATGGCTAGCCAGGTCCCTGATCCTTCCCCAATCGAATATGTGTGGGATCAACTCAGACGTCGACTCAGACCCAGGGCCAATCAGAGGATCTCGAAGGCTAGTTACAACAGCTGTGGGCCAACATGCTGCAGGAGAGGACACAATGGCTGTACGACTCCCTTCCGCACCGTATCGCTGCATGTATCCAGGACCAGGGGGGTGCCACAACCTACTGACATGGGATCGGCAGTGTGCCCATACTGCCAACTCTGTTGTCTGTTTGATCTGATATTATAATCATTGCGATACAGTCACATGACCTTTCATCACGTGCAGACTCATTTTATTTCCATCACCTTGTCTGGGCGCTTAACTTCTTTTTTGTCACTGAGTATATTCTTTATATTTTAATCATCCAATGATATGAAATTATTTCAGTCCTGTGTATACAGACACCTTTTTCACAACATAATGTAATTTCCGCTTTCGTCACCCCTAAAACCTTCATCCAGTACACCATGATGCTTTTCGGACTGTGTAACACGCCAACCATGTTCCAGTGACTGATGAAAAAGGTATTGGGGGGCGTGAAAAAAAGTGAGGCGTATTTAGGTCACGTGGTGCTGTACTCCAATACCTGGGAAGAATACCTAGGCACCGTAGAACACGTGTCAGGCATCCTTAGCTCTCAACCCAGAGAAATATGAGTTTAGCTCGGTAAGACGGTTCCGGTAAAACTATTGAATGCAAAGGTACAAGCCATAGAATTTTTTCCATCCCCAACAACCAGACGAGAACTACGAAGGTTTATAGGGATGGCTGGATATTACCGGTGTTTTTGTAAGAACTTCTCCGGTGTTGTTTTACCCTTCACCTGTTTGCTTGGGAAAAATGTCCCTTTTGTTTGGTCCTCAGATTGCCAGTCTGCTTTTACTTTGGTTAAGGCACTGCTAAGAAGCTCCCCAGTGCTGACCTCTCATTTCGACAAACCTTTCAAGCTAGAGGTAGATGCCAGTGCCTGTGGGATGGGGTCTGACCTCTTGCAGGAAGATGACCAGAGACTTGATCACCCTGTGTGCTACTTTTCCTTTACGTTTTTAAAGCACCAGTTCAGTTACAGTACAGCGGAAAAGGAGGCCCTCACATTGCTGCTTGCCTTGCAGCACTTTGAAGTGTAGGTTGGAGATAGCTCTACCCTGTAACTGTTTTTACCAACCACAATCCTCTAGTCTTTCTTCACCAGATGCGAAATGCAAATCAGAAGTTAATGCGTTGGTCTTTAATCATCCAGGCTTTTAACCTTAAGACTGTGTTCAAAATGGGTTCGACTAATGTAGTAGCAGATACCCTTTCTCTTGTTTAATATTTGCTGTGAACTCTGCAGAGGTTCGTTTTTGTGGGGGTGGGTGTTATGTGCTGTAAGCCCTGGAGCATGTCTTGTGCTGTTTTGCGGTGGACTTGAACATTGAAACATTGGAAGGAATAGCATCAGTGAGACACAGAGAAAGAGAGAGAACAGAATCATTTATGGGTGAAAGAGGCATTAGTCCAACAGTGTAGCCCTGTCCAAGACAATTGACGGGTCACAATCCGATTGTCCTGACGTCTGAGCAGCAGACTGCGAGTGTGTGTGACTGCGGGCACTTTGTTAAAAAGCAGAAAGCACTGCTGTAGGCAGTCAGCAAGCTGAGCAGCTACATGAGTGTGACAGCACATGTGCACAATGCATGTATGAGAGATTTTAGGCAGCTACAACACGAATTGCCGACACATATATATGTTCATGGAACCGTACTGGTGAGAGAAAAGACGGTGGTTGTGTGACAGACAGCATCCGTCAGTGTGTGCTTACAGCTATGGGCAGAATATATGGAAAGGTAAAACAACATGTGTGAGAGCCCAGGGCTCTAGCAGCACAGGGAACCAAAAACACAGACACACTGTCGCACATGCGCGAGCCCCCACATCAGTGTTAGATTGAACATGCTTGATGTTTCCACTGAGTGTCTACATTGCAACATTTTTACAAAATTAAGCAAATGGTGTTTCTCAAAACAGTCCTCGGGTACCCCAGGCGGTCCAAGTTTTTGCTCCCTCCCAACTCTCAAGAAATTGGGAGAGAGCTAAAACATGGACCACCTGGGGGTCTCCGAAAGCTGGTTTGAGAAACACTGCTATGACTTATCAAAGTGAGTTAACTCAAAAACTGCTTATGCACTAAAACTGTTGGTTTATTAAAACATTATCCAAAATCAACTGTATGAGTAGGGGACATTCTCTACCATTGCATGGTTTTTCTTAACTGTGTCTCACATCTAAAGTGTATGAAGAGACACTTAGTCTGTTTCTTTTGTGTTTTGTTCCTCAGTCATGGACTCCCACAGCACAGTGACTTCTCTGGTGAAGGAAACCCTAGTCCAGGTAGCTGCCGCTCCCCAGTACTTGCGCAGGCGGAGGGAGCATCCACAGATGCTGAACGTGAGTGAAGAAGAGATGGCGGGAGTGCTCCGGCCAAAACCGGGCCGGTTGGACAGTCCCAGCAACCGCTATGCTGGGGACTGGAGTCGCTGTGGAGAGAGCTACCTGCAGCCACCGAAAGCCCCAGCCAGCAAGGAGGTCGACTATGACGACGTGCCATCAGAGGATGTGGAGGATGCTGAGGATGAGCAAGAGAAGCCAGAACAGTCTCCTCCAGCAGAAGAGGAGAAGGGCGAGCATCAGGGTGAAGGACAGGGCAAGGATAGTAGCTCAGTGGACGTCCGAGCGGATGTTTCTACCGGTCCTGTTTTTACAACCCAACAACATGTAGTCAAAGAGCGCAGATACCAGGCATTTGTGAAGATTCAGAACTTTACCCCAGTTCTAAGTAACAGAGTCAACCTCAAGGACCTGCAGGAGAGCATCGACACCCTTATTGGCAACTTGGAGAGGGAACTGAACAAGAACAGAATAAGTGTTGGATAGTGAGGTTGCTAACCAGCAAACAAATGCATCAGAATTGCAAGTTAATGGCTCAGGGCTGGCCATGACAGTGTTGTAAACTTCAGAGCAAGGGTGTATCTGGAAGTTCCCTTGTTCTGTAGAACATTTATCCCTTGTGGTTTTCGTCATCTGTTATGTTATCTTTCTTTTTAACATTGCGATCGCTCCTCATCATCTTCTTCTTATTAGAAGAATTCATTAACCCTAAGGGGTATTAAAGGTGCCTTCATTGTGTAAAGGTTGTCAGGCTGAGACATTTTTTTTTGTTTTTAAATATGTACAGTTTAATGTAAACTGATGCACTTAAAAAGCAGATTATGGGAGAGTATGTTTAGATGTAGTGGTCTTGAAATATTGTACAGGATTATGAACCTTTAGCACTAGGTTCTGGAGCTTGGCAAATGACAGATACTGGGGTACTCATAAATTAGTAAGTGTCCACTAGGTCCTCGTAGATGCTATTCTGTTTTAAAAGCTGAAGATGCATATTCTATTATAAAATGTTTCTTTATATTCCTGTACATAAAATGTAGTTTTGTACTTTTCTTTAACTGTATATTTTTGATATATCACAAAACATCAGAGCAAAATACTGTTTCTAAAAGTAAGTTCACATTTCATAGAAACAATTATTTTGATAAAGACCTCATTTATAACAGTTATAATACTAAGTTTGTTACCTAATGAATAAAAGTTATCCAGGGATTAAGAATTATCAGTATTTTTCATAAAGAGACATGCATACATTTGGGATGTACATTATGTAACATTATTACCATAATATAATTTCTATCATTGGAATGTTTATATATATATATATATATTGCTTTATAAAAATATGCCCCTTTGTTTTAATACATTAAAAACAGAAACTTGTACAGTCTAATATTTGCCTGAACAGTAGTGAGGGTTATTTCATGTATATAAGGAAATTATATTGTGAAGGGACTTCTTGTTTGCATAAATTGAGGCAAGTCAGAGGGTGTGACATCATGTCACATGTCCATGTGTGTTCTGGAATAGGGCATTAGATATAGTAATGTAATGTAATTGGGAGATTTATTTTATTTAACATTCAATAAATCTTTCATCTCATCTTATAGATGCTGAACATGTATGAGCACATTTATAATATGCTTAGACTAAATATGTCATGCAGATTTGTGTTGGGGCATGGTGCACAGCTATATGGGTGAGTTTTTGAGGGTTTACTCCTGGTGTTTGGCTTTCTTTACACAGTACAAAGGCATGCTGTTAGGCGACGTGGTGTCTAAATCACCCGTACTGTGTGTGCCCTTATATGGGCTGCATCCCATCTAGGAAAACCTGTGCCCTGAGTCAGGACCCAGACTCTGACGCTGTACTGGAGAAAAAGTCATGGATGAATATTTATTCTGGGACTGCTGGGATTTGTGTGCTGTGTCAAGTGATCCGCAGGAAATGCAGATGAATATGTTCTGTTTGGTTCTTCTAGTTTAGAGGATTTCACAAGGAGCACTTCCAGCTGCAATGTGCCAACCTAGAGCAAGTAGGCCGCATGGCATTCAAAGCCATGGATCACGAGGAAGCGTCTCCTAGCCTTAACTCATGATTAAGAGCCCCTAACCCAAAACGTAACTTCAGTAAGACAAGCACCATCACCTGATGGCACCTGTTGTGGGTTCCAGCTCAGACGCTGCATTGTGTGGGTGGAAGGTGTCCCAGTAAATCTACATCGCCAGTACCGGTCAGCCATTTGAATAAATGTGTGAATAAAGGTCTGTATAATCATCCTGTATTCAATCATACATATATCATTATACTTTTGTGAGAGTCAAAAAGTCTGATCGATTCAGCAGCGCGACTAGAAGTTAAACCTTATTCACGTGTGGATTTTTTTTACAGATGTTACAGCATTTCAAATTTGCTTCCCCGTTGACAGATAATTGTAGTAACGTTGAGTCATTTTTTTCTCCCCAGAATTTACATATATTTCTGAAATGGAATTTTGACAGCGCGTGAGCGTAGGTCGTGTTACACTAACATCTAATCTGGCTGCCTTCAGTTTATGTATCCCTGTGATACACTCTGGATTACTGTACCCCCATTGTGAATAAGCATACCAACTGTGTTAAATGGCCAAAATTTTGGTAAGTGAAGTTAAAAGTACATTCCATAAATATGTGTATGTATGTGATTGCCTGTATGCAGTATGTTACTGTTTCTGTGACAATTTCAATGTATGTGTATTTAAAGCGTATTAATTACCTTTTAGAATCACTATAAGTCATAGTGTTTCTTATAATATTGCTTTGTATAAAGATGGAATATGTTGTGAAGTTATATATTGGGACTAATGAAACATTTCTAGTTGCAAAATATAATTACATATAGATGTGTACAGATGTTACTATTTTTGTTATGTTTCATATGTTTATATATTTTAATCACTGCTGGTATGAAGCGGGAATTTGTGTATTATAATAATATTTCATGATCAAAAAGCTTTCATCGAAATGGATCATTTTCATCTCCTGCTGCCCAGTGTGTGTGTAGTTGTACGTGTCATTTTAATTACCTCAGCGGCTGCTCACATATATGTTCAATTTTCATCAGCATATGGATTCGTATTTCAGACACGAAGGTTTGACAGCTGTTAATGTCATGAACTAATGAAGGGAGCATCTGAGCGCATTTCTTTCTCTACAGACTTCTTACATAAGTTCCTCAGCAACTAGTTATGAAAGCTAACAGTTTTTGCATTTATGTATATTTAAATAGCATGTGTGTTTATACATGCATGTACTGCACCATAATTGTTTTATCTTTTTAATATTTGAAAAGACACCTAATTTTATGAAGTCATTTAGAATAAATTGAGACATTTCTTTGGACAAAAATGTGGGCATATATGCATTCTGCAAACTTATTTTTCATATATACAATTTTTTTGTACAAACATCGATTTTCAACAGTATTATCATCTTTGATACTCCTCTCTTCTGGAACTGCACGATATGACATTGTGAAATGTGAAATATCCACAAGTAATATTACGTTATTTATAAAACAAGATCAAATTACCCGAAATAAACTAGCCAAATGGAACTTATCTACCAAAAGAGTGTGTGAAATAAGTTAATGGTATTTCTGCTAGTTGTGGAAAGAGACATGCAGCAGGGCCGGCGAATGCAATGTGATTATTGCACATGAGCACATCGCGATGACAGTGCTGAAACGATATATTGTGCAGCACTGTTTGAAACAGTTGAATTCATCAGTTCTTTTGCCATGATAAACTGGAGGAGGATGGAATGCTTATGATGGTCCCAGTTGATTGCGACAATCAGACGGACCCCTATCTGGTTTTATAGATGAGTGTTTCCTAACCCTGTCCTCAGGGAACTCCGGACAGTCCACGTTTTCACACCCTCCCAGCTCCCAGAGGACCGAGTTGGGAAAAACTGTAAAAGGTAATCAAATCTCAATACATGAACTCAGAATAAATTATGCTCTGACTGAGGTTATCTGAAGCATTTTCAGGCAGTGAGGGTCAACTTGGGCAGTGTCTGTTTCTGAGGAAGCTAGATTCATAAAATAAATGATATTCATTTGATACCCAGCAGTCTGTTTCGTTGCACTGAACCCAAATGAACTTTTGTTCTCATCTGAGTGCAGTTTATTACCATAAAATCTGCTTCAGAGCTATCTGTTTGTCACAAAGATGATCCTTATAAGCAGCAGTTTGCAGTGTAAGGCCACGGGATGCTGCTTTATGGATCACTACTTATAAACCAAAAATATGGATACCTGCAAAATATTACCTGCCATTTGCAGCTAGAAGAAAATGTGTTCATGTTTTCGAAAATATCTGAAATTTTCATTCAAAAAAATTCCAACTAAGCTTTGAAATATCCATTATCTTTTAATGATCATCACCTAAATTTAGGTTGGTGCAGTTTATGAATTTATGACTGATCATGGGAAAAAATGAGGCTCTGTTTAATATCTGGGAACGGAAAGTCTTTCTCAGAAGACATTCCAGTGCCTGTGATATCTTTCAGTAGCAGGTCTGCTAATAATGCATGAAAAAAGCCCAAAGGCGTTTGATGTTTCCGCCACCCTTCTCGTTTGTGGGTCCTGGGCTGTACTTGGCAGCTCTTCTGAAACCCAGCGAAGCTGATCTGTCACTAAACGCTGACAGACATTCCCGTTGACAGAATATGAAAATAGAACAGTACTTCCTGATATAATATTTAGGGTCTCACATGGTGCCACCCATGGCACTTTCTGAGTGACCTGTAGGCCACGACCTACCAAATAAACAGTATTTCACTGTATCTCATGCCTATAATTCATACAAGAATAAAATCTCTGCTTGTTTTACATTATACAGCATGGCAGCTTTTCAACGCCAAATTGCAGTCTCCAGTTATGTGAATTTTAGAAACATTGAATTGATGCAAATGCGTATTACTGGTGTTTATTTACTCTTATAAATACCATATATTTAGTATAAAACACGGTAAATTTAATGACTGATATATTGAAAATCTTTTTATATATATATATATATGACACTGAAACTTTATTACTTTGATTAATTTGCTCATTTTGCTTTTGAGTTATATTAGTTATGAAATCAATTAATTTTAGGAACAAAATAAAATGTTTGTATATGTATACTTGTAAAGCACTTACTATTATAGATGTACAATTATAGTATTATAGGTATGCTATAAGGATTTAACACAATAATAACATTGAGTTTATCATGATTTTCATTCAGTGATCGCGAGGTATGAAACGGGGAGGTGAATATGGCTGTTCTGCTTCCTGGAAGTGATTTCCTCATAAGCTGGATCACCTACGTGCCAAATTAGGGGTTGTACTGGAATCATGTCACCACCTTCCAAAAGATGGCCAAAAGCAGAGGTCAGGGCACTGTGAGTATTCTAAAAATAATCTGTGTGAGCCTGAGAAGGAAAGTTGTCTGCCAGATTCCATGTTTAATGGGGAGGAGCAAATGATTTCTCAGCTAGCCCTCTCAATATTTATAAGAGGAAAAATCAGCAAACCAGTATCTCTGGAAAATTGCAAATTAGTGAAAAAAAATGAAAATTAGTTTCTCATCTGCCCTATAATTTTTGTTTCACCATCTCTGTCCTACCTTATAAAAAGCCTTTCCATTAGTCACACGTAGCATATGAAAATCCTGAAATGCACAGTAAATGACCAGTTGGTGTTACCAAATAGTGCAGGTCTATGTTTCAGAAATGTGTGGCATGCCATCTCGAGTAAATGTGGACCCAGCTGCACACACCAGTCCATTATAATTATAAATAAAATATAAAACACCTGTTCCCTAGGATTTTCTCAATGGATACGGATGCCCTCTTTTTTTCTTACGGAAAAATCATTTCGACTTATGCAAAGACATGAAAAATTGACAGCGTACATTTTGTCACACACAAGGACAATTACTGTAGAGTATTCTTATGGATTTGCAACAGTAAAAAGTGCAATAAGTAGCTTGCACCAATCCCGGCATTTTAATTTTTTGCATGTCAGATCAGAAACTGACCCGATCTATGCAGGGCAGTTATTTTCAATAGATCCTCACTCACTGCTGTTGCCAGTGCCAAATGGACACCTGCATTTTTGTATTAGTTACGGAAAGAGTGAAGTCACCTGTATTATGTTTGATTTTCCTACAGTTAATTTCCGTTCCAGAGCATTCAATTGCTTATATGACATGTATATCAGGAAGTGAAACTTAGAAACAGGCAGCTGCATAATGAAGGAGCCCTCCCTTCGATAACGTCAACCACCTGTTACCAAGGGCTAATGAAGCACTGTTTACCAGCTGATTACATGGAATATACCAAAGACAAGACAGATACTTGCCTATATTTCCAAATATCAAAGTACTCCAAGTAATATGTACTGGATTAAATGGATTTAATGATGTACTGGAAATAAACAAATTTAAACTTGTATACAGGTATCTAAATAAAATAATGAAAATTAATAAAACGATGAAATCTATTGGGAAATATAAAAATTAATTTGTTTTATTATATTTAAAACGTCAAACTGTTTAAAATTTTGCCCATATTTTTGCTGCCATCACCATAACACCACTTTTCAAAAAACATACCCTTGCCATGAAGAACAAATGTGTCAACCTATATGACGTTTTCATACCATCCATCCATATTGTGACATCTTCTTCAGGTCACAGCTGCAGGGAGCCCTAAAGCCTATTCCAGACCTCTCATGGCACAAAGCTGGGGTTCACGCCGGACGCGATGCCAGCTAAGTCATATATGTACATGAAAACTGTACTGCTTTTGTAAAACAATGTAGCATTAAAAATTACATACCTTTTTAGAAGAAAAAAAAGAAAGAGAAAAAAAATTACATACCTTCATTTATTAAATTCAACTGAAAGAAAAAAATGGTTACATGAGGCTATCATCTACACTCACCTAAAGGATTATTAGGAACACCATACTAATACGGTGTTTGACCCCCTTTCGCCTTCAGAACTG
>JAAGVU020000175.1:0-19220 GCA_011763525.2 Mormyrus iriodes | reverse complement strand
CTGTAGGTTGATAATTTTCATTTCCATCAAACGATGTGGCATCCTTTCCTTCCTGACACATTACCCAGTCCATATCATTACAGCTATCCGGCATGATTTTTTTTCCCATTGAGATCTGATGTGTTTTTAAAGTGTTCCTTTAATTTTTTTGAGCAGTGTATAAGGTCAATATATACATCTACCATCTTGGAAGTAAACCTGTTATATAATTATGTTTCGCTAGATTAAATGACATTCATGTGTTGTATGATTACATTAAATTGAAATAAATTTAAATTCTTCTTCTTAAATTCCAGTTTTACAGAGTGTGGCCAAGTCAATTCAAAATCCAATTCATAAACTCTGAACAACCCTGATAGGCTACATAATGAGCTAACCAATCAAACCTGCTATGTGTTCGGTCACATCTTTTGAATTGGGAAGGTGAATCACCCCTTACAACCAGCAATGGCAGAGAACTGTACAAGTCAGCAGAAGACAGCGTTTAAGACAACGCCATCCAGGAAGCCAAATTGCCTGTCTGGATGCTGTTTTGCGGTGGACCACGAACCCCTTGGATCATTTCAGTAATGAGGTATTCATAGAGAAATACAGGCTGGCCTGGGGTGAAGTAATGAACCTCCGTGGCCTGGTGCAGGGTATACTGAATGAGGAACACGCCAAAATTTTGCCCTCAGTCCCACCGTGCAGCTTCTGACAGCTCTCTGCTTCTACGCCACCGGTGGGTTCCTGCAGCCCTACAGATGCACACGGCCTCAGCAAGGCTGCTGTGTCCTGCATCTGTGCATGCATTGATCACATTTCTGCTGCACCGTGCACACAACTACATACAATGTCCAGCAGGAGGGGGCGCCTTTCACAACAGAGTCGCCCCAAAGTGCTTTACACAATGTTTGAGAGAATACTAAGACAAAGAATTTAACTAATGAAAGAAGGAAGGTCAGATGACAACGGAGGAGATAAACCAAAAACTCCCAAGTAAGGAGAAAAAAAACCTCTGGGGGTCCAAGGTCAGCTGGCTCCCCAACCCCCCTGGGCATGCTAACATTACTGCACAGACAAGAGTGGGCTTGCTTGCTAAAAGCAAGGTGCAAGCTGTGATTATGGTCATGCCAAAGTCCAACAATGAGTTTGTTCTCCACGCTGGCCTGTGTGTGGTGGCAGAGTGGAGGCTGCACCCACGATGTTACAGTTCATAAGTCACATCCATGATGTCGCTCATCCATGGGACCGAACCAGGACTCCAGCTCGAACATGGCTTGATAAACTATTCCATAATATAGAGGCCCTGTAACAGAATGCTTTACCACCAACTGTCACTTTATATATATGTGGAACGACAAGGACTTGAGACTAAAAGTGGTTTTCATGCCATTGCAGGCATATCTGGCATTGTAGGTACAGTGGATGGAACCCACCACCCTATTCATACTCGCAGCCTCTTGAATACCATCTGCACTTGTTGAAAAGGGTTCCTGACACTAGGCCTAAATGTCTAGGTGATATGCAACCATCAAGGACATTTTACAGATATTATCTCCATGTGGCCTGGGAGTACACATGATGCTTATAAGTGGTCTAACTTTGGAGTGTGTCAGATGGCAAACGATGGTGTGTTTGCTGGTGGCTGGTTATTGGGAGACAGCAGACATCATCTTAGCGAATACCTGCTGACTCCATTGCTGAATCCCCAAACCATGGCTGAGGACAGGTATAACACCATACACCAAAGAACATACACTGCTGTAGAGGGTGCGTTCGGCATGTAAAAGATGTGATTCTGGTGCCTACACACGTCCTTGGGAGCTTTAAAATTTCCCTGAATGCTGCTGTGCTGTTCTTGTTAAGTGTTGTATGCTGTACAACATTGCAGTAATTATTTAATTAAAATATATGTTTTACCACCTTCTCAATAAGTTGCTTTAAGGCTTTTTTTGAGAAGTGTTACTTCCTATTCCTATTGATGCGAAAACCCCTCCTGATTTTTTGCCATTTCCAGGTTATGCACAATGGGTTAAGGACAATGGGGCCTGGGGTGTATAGCTGCATTAACAGGTCTTGCACAAACAGGTCTTGCACAAACCTCCAAATATCATTTACCTTTTTTGACTGAAATGGGAGAACTGACGGTGGAGTAGGCCATTTCCTAAATGCCCCCCATCACTAAATCTGCATGTATTTCTCTAATCCCTTCCTCAGCCTCTCTGGATGAAGGATACTGAACTTTATGGGGCTAGAAGTTAGACTTGGGGTGGACCACCAGAGGTCCAACAGAAATGATCATTTTTCCCTTTTGCCGACAGGCAGTCTGGCATCTCCTCCAGCCCCCTCACTCCTGTCTCCTCCTCACCTCTACTACCTTATTTACTTACCACTTCTGGACTTTATCATCTTTACTCATCCATCTATTCCCTTCTACCCACACCCAATCACCCCTCTTACTACACTCCTTAACCCATGGTCCTAAGTCTTTCCACTCCACCTGACCCTTTCTCCCGTAGGATACATGCGGAACAGAGACCCCCTCATACCACTCACAGTAACCAGGTGACAGGGATACAGCAGCAGGTGATCAGTCTTCTGAGACATAGAGAACAGTAAGCTCAATAGTCTCATGCAGTCTTCCAGCCTCCTCAAAATGTTGTGTCTACTCCTTTTCCACTCCTCTTCTTTCCAAAGAAATAAGCCACGCAATGCAACCAGTTAGGCTGCTCTTGTCCTTCTGGAACACAGTCTCTCAAAACAATGTTGTCCACTAACCACCAAGCAGAAAACATGCTCTCCTCTATCACCCACAGCCCCAGAGCCTCAGAGGTCATGGCAGATCCATCTTCTCTTATTTACATCTTAACCACAACAGGGCTGAAGTTCATCCCCACTATCAGGGGTTTAGTCTCTTCCTCATAGCTTGGCTCAATTCCCAGGTGCTGGGTCGATACACACCGTCCACCTCAATCTCTGCTGCAAAGAACTGCGCCCTCCACACTTCTGTGGGTTAAGCAGGGACTCAGTCACATCCTTCATCTCTCCAGGATCCCAGTTACATTGAACTGTCAGTGGCTGCTCAGCTTCCACCAAAGGAAAATTTCCCCTCTCCACCTTCAGCCTGTCCTCCTCCTTCCCCTGCAGCTGAATTGTTAAGCCTGTCACTCCATCCCTCCCTCGTGGGGTGGCAGGGAACATAGAGGGGGGAGCATTTTAGGGAGGTCATTAAACTGAGCCCACACTGACATGGGACGGGGTGCAATGGGGGCCGAGGGACCTCTCCCATCTCTGCTCCTGCGTGGGTTGCACGGGGGCCCAGGCTACGGTTGTCGTGGGGGCTTATGGTGGGCCATGGCCGGAGTGGGTGACCTCCTCATGTGGGTGGTGGGCAGGGGTGGGCCTTGGCCTCGCCGCAGCATGGTGGGGCCCCTGCGGTTGGCCTGGTGGGACGTGGCATGGGGGGGGGAACGCTGCGGGTGGATCTTGGGACACTCTGGGCCCTGCTGGGGGACCTTCTGCTCCTTGGCCCCCTATGGTCCACTCCCTGGTGGGGGGGGGCTCTGTCTGTATCCTGCCTCTGATCATCTGGCAGGATGCAACAGGACAGGAGTATCCCAAACTTACATAAGAAATGTACAAACGCGAGGAGGCCATTCAGCCCATCAAGCTCGTTTGGGGAGAACTTTAATAAGTCAGAGTTGTTAAAATCTTATCAAGCTGATTTAAAGGAACCTAGGGTTTTAGCTTGCGCTACACTAGCAGGAAGACTATTCCATACTCTAACTACACGCTGTGTAAAGAAGTGCTCCCTCAAATTCACTTTAAAATGTTCTCCCGCTAATTTCCACTTATGCACTCCTTTGCAGAACAAATCTGACCCGACAACAAAGGGCAACCTAACCACACATTCTGCCTGGTAATATATCGGGACAGGAGAAGTGGGAAAAAAAAAACAGAGCCCAATCTTCTGGAGGCATCGGGTCCAGGCTGTCCAACAGGGGGGAGGCCGCACCCCCTTCCTCCAATACAGAGGGCGGAAGGACTGGAGCTGTTGGAACAGAAGGAACAGCAGTAGCCCCCCTCTCCGCCTGGGGGCTAGGGCATAAGCAGGAGGAAGCACCACTGGCAGAGGGGGTGGGGGTGGGGGGGCACAGCACAGAGAACTGGTCGAGATTGTATTTCCTCTTTCTCTTCTCCTGTTTACCAGTTTGGGGAGTAGGAGAGACATCACGCTCATCTGCCTTATTAGCTATTAGTTCTGAAACATTTTTTCCATCTTAGCTGCCCAACCCAAATATATATAACTCCCATCTAGCCTGCTCTGATGTTTCTTTTATAAACATATTAAGGCTTGTACATCCCCTTACCACAACATCCGTCCCCCTTTTTATCGAAAATTTTCTCACAGTGCTCCACTTCCTCTAATTTCAGACTGCTGTCCCTTGGTCACCACCCCCCCACTTTTTAGCCCAAGCCCTGTAGCCTGCTCTACTACCTCCCTGGGGGACGGCTTGCCCAGTAGGATTCTCTGTCCCCCCCATCATGCTTCCTCATTTCCATCTTGAATCCTGTCATTCCCTCAGGGTCATATGCAGGGTCCTTTTTGGGGGGAGGTGGATATTTACTTGAGGTGTTCCCCATACTTCTATCCTATAGCTGGCATAGATGTTGCTGCATACACATATAAAACCACAGTTGAGGGGGCTTATTCCTTAATACACTCCCGTTCTCACCTTCCCTCGACCACAGCATGTCTCTCCTGCATAACTTTCACAGCTGCTGCAGATAAGGAACTGCCACTTATAAAGAATTGCAAAGGTACTACATGAAAATTACGTCACTTCACATACCCAAGGCTGCCAACAAACTGTTGCCCGCTAATTCAATTTACAAAAATCTCAGCCCTCCAGGATCTTACCTATCATTGGCTGCCTGCACTCTGGCCCAGCACTAGTACCATCCACCTCACATCCTCGTCCCTTACACAGTTATCGCACAGCTCGACGCTACTCAGATAGCGACACCACTAACAACACAGACTTTCCCAAGGTCACGTGCACCCACCAGCTGATGGAACACTAGGGTTCCACGCAGTTCCTGTCCCTGACAAGCAATGCCCACCAAATGGACTCTCTCCCATTGTTGGCAATATGAATCACAAGGCCCATGACCCTCCATGCCACATTGCACATACACAGTTAGGCTTTTCTCTCCAAACCCCATTAAACTTGATTGGACCAACACACTCACTCACACACACATGCACACAAAGTCTCGCTTTAGCTCTAGACAGAAAAATAACTAAGTCTGTAACTCAGGATTGGTAAGGTAAACTCATCTTTATTAGTGAGATGATGCAAATTAGCATGACAGTGTGCTCTGCATAACCTTATAACTATATTATATACTTCTCAACCCCCCTTACAAGATCTTCAACATGATTGGTAACCATATAGTTTACTGAATGTTGGATTTACAACCTTTTCACAACCTACAATTAGAGATGAAACGGTATGAAAATTTAGTATCACGATTATTGTGACCAAATTTGTCATGGTTATCAGTATTACCACTGTGTTGTTAATATGGGCTTAAATGTTCAAAAACTACTTCTACACAAACTGAAATTATTTCTCCAAGTTTTATTTTGAAAACCACAAATAAAATGGAGCCAATAAGGTAAAACAATAACCAATGTTTTTTTTTTTTTTTTTTTTAAACTCAGTGTTTTTTTCCTCAATGTGGCCCTAATACTCCATTGTAGGTAATCCATCCAGAAGGAATTTAGTTAAATAATTAGTTAGAATTTAGTTAGTATTCTCTCAAACATCATGTAAAATGCTTTGGGGCAACTCTGTTGTGAAAGGCGCTATATAAAAATAAACTGAATTAAGGAAGTAAGGTTTAAAGTGCTCCGTTTCAAGAATAAGCAAATACAAACATACACACAATTCATTCTTAATAACACATAGCCAAAATTGCAGACCCCATTTCACCACTGACAACGTGGAATGTTTTTACAAGAATAGATAACGTAGCCCTTTATTCTGGATGCATGTGGTAGCGTGCTCCAACCTCCCAGGGCTGTGGGTAAAGAGCGGGCTACAGTTCTTCAGGAATTTTCTTTAATAGACACCAACATGGCAACACAGTACTTTCCACGCTCCTTCCTGGCACACACCGTCTCTCTTGTGTTACACTCTGTTCCCGTGTGGCAGGGCAGATATGAACTAATATTACTGTTAACAAGATCTGACTCAAACTGCTGGCCTTGATCTGTATGAATGGATTATGGCAACCCATGTTGTCTTATGTAGTCCTCAAAAATACATTTTGCCACAGTAGTTGCACACTGATCCTTCAGTGGAAAGAGATTTCATAGCATATGAAATAGTCCATTACTGCCAGAACATAGCCGTTTGTTACAGCGCGAGCGGGGCATGGCGCCAACGGGAAACGAAGGGGAACAATCCACTAACGAACTATGGGGAAACAAGGATTTAATGGGGATCAACATACACCAGGAATTACACGGAAGCCAAAGGTACTAGAACAGGGAACAGACTGACGGGGAGCACCAGGGAATACAGGGACAACACAAAGGGATTAATCTAACTAACATAAACTACAGGACAAACCTACACCACAGGAACAGACACTAACCTAAACAACGCTGACTAAACACAAGCAATGGCACAGACTACTCTGACACAATGACTCACCTAGGGAACTAAACAAGAACAAACACTTAAATACACACAGGAAGCTGGGGCAACGAGGAACAGGTGTAACTAATCAGGGGAACAACCAATAAGCACAGGACAAAAACCCACAGGTGAAAACTCTGAACAAAGTAACTAAGAATGAACCAAAAACTAGAAGTTGAAACATGACAGGAAGTAAAACAACAAGGAAACACCAGTATAAGAAAACAGGGGAATAAATATACAAACCAAAATCAATGAAGGACATGGGAAATACACAAGACTCAAATCCTAAGAAACAAAACCCAATAAACAAAAGAGGGAAGGCTGGACCCGAACCTGGGTACAGGGGGCTACAGCCGCCGTGCCACGTGCTCAGCCCGCTGAGCTACATGGTGGCCAGGTGAAACAAAAGGTAGACCAGACACACGGAGGAACACCACGGAGGGAGGGAGGGGGGATCGGCAGATGCCGATCATGACAGCTGTTGCCTTGTGTGGTGACATGTGGCTCAATAATGTCCTCAGCAATCTTCTGAAAAGGTCTCTCTGCTTGAATGGGCTGTAGTGGGGCTCTTTCATGTGGAGTTTGAGAACCCCATTTTTGACATGACAAGCACTTTGCACAAAATTTGTGAATGTCATGGGACATATATGGCCAGTAGCAGGTGCGGCTGGCCCTCAGCAGCATGCGCTCGGCACTCTGGTAACCACTAAAGGGGTTACCATGCAATGCTGCAAGAGCTGTGGGGATGAGAATAGCAGGCAGAACAACTTGGAAAGAAACATTTGTGAGTGGGCCTGTTTTGATTTTCCTGCACAGAATCCCATGTCGGAGTACCAATCTGGGGAACTCATGCCAAAGTATCCGCAAGGTGAGGGAAGAGTGTTTCAAATGACCTATCGGTGGTTTGAGTACACTGCCCCCTAGCCACACAATGACATTAATGAGACATCCATCCTCCCTCTGCTGCTCCTGCAACTTCCCCAAGTCCACTAACAGCGTGTGCCTGACTTCCGAGAAACCTGGGGCCGTATCACCCTTCCCTCGACCGTCAACAGGGCCATCCCTGTCAGTGGAGGTGATAGTAGAGATGACACACTGAACACCTTTGCTCCGAGTTTCAATGTTGGGGTACTGGGACAAAACATCCACATTAGCGTGTTGTTTACTTTCCCAGTATATGAGGCAGAAGTAATACACATCCAGCTCGAGTATCCATCGACTGTATCTACCATCCATCTTCCAGAACCGCTTATTCCATTTCAGGTCACGGGGGGTCCGGAGCCTATCGGCACAAGGCAGGGAACAACCCAGGATGGGGCGCCAACCCATCGCTGGGCACACCCACACACCATTCACGCACACATTCACACCTATGGGCAATTTGGTAACTACAATTAACCTCAGCATGTTTTTGGACTGTGGGGGGAAACCGGAGTACCCGGAGGAAACCCCACGACGACACGGGGAGAACATACAAACTCCACACACATGGAACCCGGGCGCAGACGTGAACCCTGAGGTGTGAGGCAACAGTGCTAACCACTGCACCACCGTGCCACCCCGGATCGTTATCCGCTGGGGATTTCTTCAGACTCAAAAGGGCCTTATGATCAGTGACCACTAAGAAAGAGCTGCCAGACAAGAAGTGTTTGAAGCGTCGCACTGACTAAACAACTGCCCACAGCTCCCGGTCAAAAGTAGACCATTTTCTTTCAGTCGCGCTAAGTGTGTGACTGGCATAAGCTATAACATGTTCCTTATTGTCTCATGCTTGAGCCAGCACAGAGCCAATGCTGTCCTGAGAAGCGTCCGTGTACAACAGAAAGGGCTGACTAAAGATGGGGTGTGCCACAATAGGCGGGTGCGTGAGAGCATGTTTCAGTGACTGAAAAGCATCATCACATTCCGTAGTCCATTGGAATAGTGCTCCTTTCTGGGTGAGAGCATGTAGTGGGACCGCAATAACAGGGAAGTTTTTGACAAACCTGCGATAGTAGGAATAGAGTCCAACAAATGCTCTAACCGCTGTAGTTGTGCTGGGCTTAGGCCATCCACGAACCATGTCAAGTTTCTGTGTGTCAGGCTGAAACCCGTGATTAGAGACCACATGTCTCAGAAAGGTGACCTGTGGTCGTGCTATTTAGCACTTCCCGGAATCCAACTTGAGACCAGTGGCGTGAAACCAGCTGAACACCTCCTCAAGGCTCCGTAGGTGACCTGCAAAAGAGCGACTGAACACCACAACATCATCCTGGTAAATCAAACAATCTTTCCAGTGCAGTCCATGGAGTACCAGCCCCATCAGTCTCTGAAAAGCTGGCGGGGCATTAGTTAAGCTCATAGGCATAACTCTAAACTGGTATGGACCACTGCTGGTGTTGAATGCAGTTTTCTACTTGTTATGTGGGTCAAGCTCAACCTGCCAATATCCACCCGCTAAGTCCATGGTGCTGAACCAGCAAGTGCTGGACAGGCTGTCAAGTGCATCTGCAGGGCATGGCAGGGGGTGTGAATCTTTTACGGTCATTGCATACAATGTTTTGTAATCAATACAGAATCTATAGCTGAAGTCCCTTTTCCGGACAAGAACGACAGGCGAGGACCAGGGGATAGAGCTTTCTTCAATAAGGTACGGTGAAAGGAGCTGTTGCACCTGCCTGTCCACCTCTCATGTTGGGTGAGGTTCGGTATGCTCTCTGTTTGACAGGTGGAACCTCTACGGTCTTGATGCAGTGTCGGACTACGTCAGTGCGTCCATAGTCTTGGTCATTAACACTGAAGACGTCAGTGTAAGTCAGCAGCAAAGCCTCCAGCTGTCGTCTCTGCTCCATAGTAAGTTCTATCGGGTTAAGGTCAACGTCTGGTACTGACTGTTGAGGGGAGGGTCCAGTAGTTGTTGCAACTGTGGCCACACTAGCTTCCACTACCCAGCAGTCATCATCCCTACCCATGCCTAGCGGATGGAAATCTCCTAGCCTAGCGTCACAGGGAACCTGAAGGTCAGCATTAGTAGGGTTCATAACTCTGACGTAAGTCAGTCCTGTCTGGACAGGAGCAAGTGTGCATGCAACTAACAGACTGTGGTAACCGGATGGATCTGGCTCTAGGATACCTGTAGAATGAACTTCAACATTGGGCACGCCAACGGCAGGCTGAACCTTAGCTAGAACAGTCATCTATGACATGACGGGAACTAAGACAGAAGCAAGGATGACAGCGCGGCAGCTCAGGGGAGCAGCCTCTGTCGCACACAGGAGGGGGAACCTAGTACGGTTCCCCACTTTAAAAACACCGTCCCACAAGTTTACGACAGCATGATGTGTGAGTAGGAAATCCCAACCTAGGATCACTGGCTGTGTAATGTTCCTGATCACCAGAACTGTGTAGGTGAAGACCTCAGTACCTAGCCTGATGGTGATGGGAATTGTGCCAAGGGGGTCTAGGTAGTCACCAGTCACTGACCTAGGGAAGAGTTGAGAGCGCTGCATTGGTTTTGTCCTGAGAGATGGAATAGACATTCTAAAGGTCTCATTAATCAGTGATATGTCTGAACCTGTGTCTAGGTATACTTTGGTGGCAATCTTCTCAATAACAGTTATCACATAATGGGTAGGGCTTCTGCATAAGGGTGGCAATACCTGTCGCTGGGCCTCATCACCAGTAGCAGCAGACACTTAGCCCTCAGCATCTGCTACCACTCTTTTCCCAAATCAGAGGGATCCTCAGTGAAACTCACATGGTGGCTCCTTTCCCTATGTATAAGGGGTCTTTCTCTGGCAGAACGTACCTTATGTGACTCATAACTAGGTTAGCTTTGGTTTCGGGGAGGAGAATAACAGGTGTATCTAAAGGAGTCACAGCAAGGGGCTTCCTTCTTACTGTAGGGAACCGGAGAGCCAGGCCTGTCTGGGCTGTAGTGTCGGTAATGACCATTGCTGCTAGCAAAGGAATAATCCCATTGATGATATGGAGAAGGTGGAGGGGTCGTTAAGCAGTCTTAGTCGCGGTGAGACTATCTAGGGGCAATAGAATCATGGTACAACCTGCTATATCCGTGGTAGGTGAGTGCAGAGGAATAGGTACCACGTTCAGGAGAGACAGATGGGGAGCATCGATAACATTCTCTGCCAAGCCCATGTCGGAGTTCAACTGCAGAATCATATCTGCGTCTAGAAGAATCAACATGGGAAGCACTGGAACTAGCAAGTCGACTGCATTGTGGTCCAAGCTGATTAACTTCCAGTTTAAGTGCACAAACATTATCCGAGAGCTGTTTAAGAACATCAATAAGGTCTGCAGGTGGTTCTGAGTGAGGTTTCCGACGTTTGGTGGATACCATTGCTGAAACTGATTCACTCTGTGAGGCAAGGGAAGTGGTAGGAGATGTAGGTGCTTGTGAAAAAACTGGTGGAGGAAGGAGTTTCAGGGCTTCCTGTGCACGTTCCCACTTACATGCAACAGCTAAAGCATCCTCCAATGTCTCAGCACAATGGTCATGGCATTTCGCCTGAAGACTGGGATCCAAACCAGCCACAAATCTTCAGAAACGTTCCATGGCAATAGCTGGCTTACCATAGTTAGGGAAGGCTTCCCATACCAGCCTTGTAATTTCCGCCACATAAACCTCTAAAGGCTCCTTGGGCGAGTGTGGTTTGGCATTCACGAAGGTCTGTAAGTGAAGTAAAAATTCCTCCTGCCCAAAAACCTCATTTAGCTCAGCTGTGCAATCCTCATAGTCCTGCTGCATCTCTGGTGGCAAGGAAAGCCAATACGCCAGTGCATCTCCACTAAGACGTGTGGGAAGAATAGTAGCTATATCTGGTGGCTGTCCGTCTACACACGCCTTAACTGCTAGCTCTAATCTAGTTTTCCACAGAGAAAAACCCTCTTTGTCCTTACCATCCCCGTGAAAATCTGGCGGCAATTCTACTCTGTAATGCACCACAGTCGTAGTTGTTGTGTCCCGCTGGGTCGTACTACACGCACCGCCATTTTGAAACAAATCGTCGTCCTCAACGTCGTCAACTAATGATTGAAGCGACATATTTATGTACTGTCCAACTTGAAAGACTGAATTTACATTACTGACAAGTTATTACCAAGTTAGATGGACAAACCATGACAATTCTCCCCCATTCCAAAGTCCCTATATCATGCATTGAGTTGAAAGTTAACTTGTCTTTCATTCGCTGTAAGGTAGAGAGAGAGTGGTGGTCACGAAGATAACTTACAAGACTAGATGTGTTGCCCTCTTTGCAGATACTTTCTGCATGTTTTGCAGACAGCGCTGCCATCTTCAATCAGTTTTCCTTCTGCAATCTTATAAATGTCAAAATAGGACCACATCTCTGACCTAGTGCTCCAGAAGGCTGAAAAATTTCTCATGCGCTGTCATCGCCTTCCGCAATGTTTTCAACATAAAACAAACCCACGTTGCATGCTACGCCTGTGCACCTGCATCTGGGAGACTGCCGCTAACTTTGCTTAATGCTGCACAGTATTTAACGTCATGTAGCGCTGGCGAGTTGGCACTGTCCATATGATAGGTCCCAGTAACAGCACAGGAGCATGTTGGGAAAATTGTAAATAGCTCCTGTTTGTGTCATTGTTAATACTTGTTCTGTTACCAATTGTCATGGGTGCCCTTGCTTGTGTCTGCCATATCCCAGATCGTACTAGCCGTAATAGCTCTCCGCAACATTTGGTCCTTCGAGCCGGATAAGCAGTAATTATTCCTGGCATAATGGAGAAAGAAGAGTTGGAATTGCTAACCGCCAAATACATCCACCTGCCCCACTTCAGGATTATGAAGTGGAATATTCAGGTTACACTCAAGGGGATGTAACACTGCGGACAACACACATTCTTAGTAATGAGGGACAGCTCTCCTTACCCAAGGAGATGGCCAAGTTTACTTCCCTTCCTGCATCACTAGCTTACCCTGACCACTGCTACTGGGATGCTCCTCTTCATAAGACCCATGACCTAGCCCCAGTGTATTTAAGTATGATAGAGCTTTGTGATGCCTCAGCTGAGCACTGCTCATTGAAACAACATGTCCACTATGTTACCCCTGCCTACCTTGATGAACTCAGAGCTATTAAGAGAGAGAATACCATGTACCTCCAGTCTAAACATGAATTCCAGTCAGGCCTCAGGAAACTCAGAGAAGCACGTGCAGAGCTTAAAGAGCTGATCCAGGCAGCCCGCTCCCTGAAGGCTCACTTCAGTAATGTCTCCAATAGCCTGGCACCCAGAAACACTCCCTCTGCAACCAGTACACAAACCAACCTTTATGGCTGATTCAACTGTGCATCAACCTCATATAACAATGACTGAGGTGGATGAGGAAGATCAATGGCCTGACCCTCCACCATGACCTGAACCAGGTGCAGAGCTCAGTAATGAATTGGAAGGCCTGAACCTAGCAAAGCAGAAGGAACACACCGGTCTCCCCCATGGAGCGTCCATAAGTCCTAAGGACTTTCCTCTGCATCTTCCAGTGCAGTGTTGGAAAACTCAACACCCTTCTCATTCTGACAAGCTATTCACAGCTTACTCGAGTTTTGTGGGGCACCAAACACAACCATTGCATTCAGCTAGGCATTCTACAACATTAAATCCACCTAACCAGCTGCATGTACATCCAAACAGCGCAAGGCATCTGAGGCCTACTCACACTACAGCTTACAAGGTGGAGCTGGGTATGTCTTCC
The DNA here is from genome assembly GCA_011763525.2 of Mormyrus iriodes. Classification (NCBI taxonomy): domain Eukaryota; kingdom Metazoa; phylum Chordata; class Actinopteri; order Osteoglossiformes; family Mormyridae; genus Mormyrus; species Mormyrus iriodes. The sequence goes on along the minus strand of JAAGVU020000175.1, from coordinate 5,810 downwards.
TTCCTTTCCCCTACCTATGGTCAACCGCAAACATCAGAACAAGTGTACATACGTCCTAAACCTAACATTCCAAAATTCATCCAACCTGACCCTGGTGAATTTGCCAGACTCTGCATAGATCTGCAGAACCTGCTGCCACCAGATGTAATGGAGTTCTTTAAATATCAGATATTGATGGACCATTTAAAAATTGGAGGAAGCCACTCTGATAGCTGACACTTAGCTTAATTTGCCAACCCCTTATACAGACACCATGGCAGCGCTGCATGAATTATTTGGTCAGCCCAACCAGCTGGCCTTGAGGAAAATAGTCAGCCTGCTGGAGGCTCCTGATATAAAGCGAGGGGATACTACAGCATTCCAGAAGTTTGCACTGTAGTTGCAATTGCTGGTAGGTCTTCTGCAGACGCTTGGGTCTGAAGGGGAAATTGAATTGAGCTGTGGATCACATGTGGCCTGGTTACTCAGTAAGCTTCCCCCAGAACAGCAGGCAGAGTTTCGCCACCACACATTCTCTTTCTCGGGAACAACACACACTCTCTATGACCTCTCAGACTGGCGAATCATGGTGCCAGAGCTTTGACAACCAAACTTCTGTGAGAGGAATTAAAGACAAGCAGAGCTTGAGGTATGGTACTAAGCAAGGGCAAAATACCATGAGCATTCTGCATGGAGTTAGAGATTCTATAGACAGCCCCCCCCCCACCTGAAGAAGAGAAGAAGATGGCTCTACTCCTCCTGTGGTGTGCTGCCTGGAGATCCCCGATTATCAAGATATTCTGCCTACCCTGCTGTCTGCAACATCTCCACTACCTGTTGCATCTTTCCAACCTGTTCACCCTTCTGTCACTGACGTCTCTCCTGCATGCCCTGCTGCTGTACCACTGTTCTTCCTGCCATTTGAAGAAGCACCAACACCTTCCTGCCATCACCTGCCTGCCCTCTGCTTTGTGACTTAAATGTTAAACTGGGACAGACTCCTCCGCCAGCCCCTGGAGGATGGGCTCCCCCTTTGAATCTGGTTCCTCCCAAGGTTTCTTCCTTCTAGGGAGTTTTTCCTTGCCACTGTTGCCTCTGGCTTGCTTACTGGGGGCTTTGGGCGGGGATAATGTAAAGCACTTTGAGACAATGTAATGTTGTGAAAATGCACTATACAAATAAAATTGAATTGAATAACCATTGTCAGTACAAACAAAATGTGACAATATAACAATAGGTAATTAATCAATTATATAATCATAATACACACACTTAGTAAGCAAGATTGGAGATAGGGATGAAATGGTTACCGGTTCCACGGTAAATCGCGATAAATTTTCTGACAGTTAGTATTACTGTTTCAAATTTTAATATCAATTAACATCGTAGCTGATTATCATGTGTGGAGAAACTGTAACTATGGCAGCGCAGCAAGGGTGAGAAACGAGGAGACTTGTTCTCAATGGGAAAACAACATCTTTTCATTAAGCCATTTAAACAACTAACACAGCAATCAAACAAACACAAAACCTAGATGACCGGCAAACACAGGGAGGTCTGACACAGGAGTGTTATTTAGCCTTCTGGAAGACTGTGGTCCTATTTTGGCATTTATAAGATTGCAGAAGGAAAACTGATTGAAGATGGCAATGCTGTCTGCAAAACATGCAGAAAGGAAGTATCTGCAAAGGGGGCAACACGTCTAGTTTTGTAAGACATCTTCGTGACCACCACTCTCTACCTTATAGCGAATGAAGATAATTTAATTTTCAGCTCAATGCATGATATGGGGGAGAATGTCAGAGGTTTGTCCGTCTAACTTGGTAATAACTTGTCAATAACATGCCACGTTGTCAATGGTGTAATGGGGGTGGCAATTTTGGCTGTGTGTTAAGAATGAATTCCATGTATGTTTATATTTGCATATTCTTGAAATGGAGAACTTTAGACCAGCTTACTACCTTTATCTAGATGGATTTCCTACGCCTGAGTATTAGGGCCACATTGAGAAAAGAAACACTGTGAGTTAACATTGGTTATTGTTTTCTTATTGGCTGTTATTTAGTTTTCAATATATAATTTTATAATTTCAGTTAGCTATGAGTACTTTTTGATCATTTAAGCCCATATTAACAACACTGTGATATCAATGACCATGATGCATTTGGTCACAATAATCATGATATTCAATTTTCATACCGTTTCAGCTCTAGTGCAGAGACAAGGATACTAGGTTGGTTTTAGTAAGCATATTTAGCTAATTAAAGTAAATGCACTTTTTGTGCATGAGAGCAGGAGCTTTTTTGTGTAAACCAACAATATAACCCACTTTGTTTCAAGCCAAAAACACTTTGCAATTGCTCTTTCATGATGTAGTATTCACCTGTCCAGTGCCCCAAAGCGCTTTACATGATGGTGAGAGACCAGGAATAAAATAGGAAAAAGACCAACAAATTAAAGAAAGAAGGAAGGCCAAATGACAATGGAGGAGAGGAACTGAAATCTACCAAGTAAGGAGGAGAGAAACCTCTAGGGGTTCAAGGTCAACTGGCTGCCCAGCTCCTCTGGGCATGCTAACATTATTGCACAGAAAAGAGTGGGATTGCTTGCTAAAAGCAAGATGTAAGCTGTGATTATGATCATGCCAAAGTCCAGCAATGAGTCTATTCTCCATGCTGGCCTGTGTAGGGTGGCAGACTGGAGGCTGCATCCATGATGTTACAGTTCATAAGTCACATCCAACCAAACCAGGACTCCAGCTCAGATGGTGCCCTCCCTGGGCACCACCCGGACATGTGGGAAGGCAAAGAGCATGAATGATCAGAACATGCATTGACACATTAATGGACAAGCATAGTACATAAAAATGGCATGTATAGCAGCACTAGCAGCCAGTGTTACGGTGTTTTTATAAGTTAAGTTGTGGTTAAGCTAAACTGAAGTAATTGGTCTTGTTTCCAGTCGGGTTTCCATCCAGGAAACAGCACTGAAACTGCCTTAACTAAAGTCGTTAATGACATAACAATGGCAACTGATGCTGGCAGCGCAACTGTGCTAATGCTTCTGGACCTTAGTGCAACCTTTGATACGGTTGACCATTTCACCCTATTACAAAGACTCAAATCTGAGGTCGGATTGTGTGGAATGGTGTTGAAGTGGTTTAAATCGTATTTGACTAATCGTTATCAATATGTTCAGGTGTCAAAAAATTACACTCCTTCGTCTATGTCATTAGTCAAGTATGGAGTGCCACAGGGATCAGTGCTTGGTCCTTTACTGTTTTCTCTCTACATGCTGCCATTAGGTAAAACCATGACAACATAATGTTAATTGTCATTCCTATGGCGACGACACCCAAATATACATTTCGGTCAAGCCTAATGATTCCGCACCTATTGTCACTCTAGCTACGTCCTTCAATGAAGTTAAGACCTGAATGGCTGAAAACTTATTAAATGCTCAGAAAGCTGATGTTCTGTTGTTTGGTGGCAAGTCCATAGATAGGAATGCCATTAATGTCTGCACTCCAGTCCAGAGGGCTGAACTTTTCCCTCAGCAACTCAGCCCATAATCTAGGTGTCATCTTAGATACAAGCCTCTCATTGAAATTGCATGTGGATGCAGTATCGAAGGTATGCTTCCTACAGCTACGCAACATTACCAAACTACAACGATTTCTTACTATTCAAGACACAGAGAAACTGATACATGCCTTTGTATACAGTAGGTTAGACTGCAGTAATGCTCTGTTATCCGGGAGCACACAATGCACATTAAACACCTTGCAGCATATTAAAAATGCTGCAGCTCGAATCATCACCAAGAGTAGGAAGTTTGAACACATAACCTCTGGTCTTAGTTCCCTGCATTGGCTTCCTGTTAGGTTCACGACTGACTTCAAAGTTTTCCTACTTACATATAAGATAATACAAATCTGAGTAGCCACTGTACTTTACCATGTAAAGTCACTGGTGACTTTGTTGACATCTGAACTAGACATGAAGTTCACATACTTACTGCATTAATAAATCATCGGGAGTTTATATCATTTAGGTGACGTGTCGTAATAATCTTCTCTGCTATAGTCAAAGAGGGAGGCTCAATCATGAAGGTGATTAGAAAATGGTCAGAAAAGGACTTATTCAATGGACAGACAGATACATGATGGACATAAACTCCGTGAGTGATAATCAAGTCTAGTGAATGATTGTAAACGTGTTGGTCTTGTTATATGTTGGTAACATTCAACAGAGTCCAGGAGGGACAGGACACTTTCGCTGAAGGCATCAGTCTCTTTGTCCACGTGTATATTGAAATCTCCAAGTATTACAATATTCTCTAAGTTCATAACCAAGTCAGAGAGAAGTTCCCCGAATTCAGTCAGAAATGAAGTGTATGATTCTGGTGGTCTGTACACTATAAGGATATAAATGGGTGGGTCGTTTACCATGTGAATTAGCATTGATTCAAATGTTGTAAAGTCTTTTATAATTTTGGGTTCAATTTTTTACAATGAGTTAAAAATTGCTGCCAGGCCGCCTCCATGTCACGCCACTTGGTTTCCGTACAAAACTAAAGCCATAAGGTGAGGCTTCAACAAGAGGAATAGTGTCTGTGGGTCTGAGCCAAGTTTCTGTTAAAAAACACAGGTTTGCACCGTGTCAAGAACCATGTCACTGACAAGAAGTGATTTACTTCCTAAAGAGCAGGTATTCAATAGTGCCCGTTTTATGATGGGTTTGTGTTTATGTTGCGGCTCATTTAATCTTATCAGTGGGATTGATATTAAGTTATCTGCACAGGAGCCCCCAGTGGAACGTTTAGGTCTAAGTCTTGGTCTAATAATACTTACTATATTCTTTCTAGGCTCACTAAACTCTAATTCTAAATAGTTAGGGGATGCCATGCTGTGGAGCAACTGGGTCAAGGCCAGACATGATCTAATGGTCTGGGAGTAAACAGCCTTCGATTTAAGATCGCAAGGCTGAGGTCTGGCTGGTGCTCTCAGTCATGTAGGTAATTTACTCACCATATATTGGGATAACATGAATGATCCCCTCTAATTAGGATGAAGACCATCCCGTTTATAAAAGCCAGGCCATTCCCAAAAATGGGATCACACCCAGCTGTTGTATGTTAAACCCAGTGTATCCTGTATATAAGTGCTCCCTAGTTCCATGTTCACTTGTCTGGTCATTGTTACTCGTCCGTGCTTCTGTGCGTCCCCATACGGGGTTTTACTTGCAACAAGCTGTACCATAGGTCGTCTCTTCCCACTGTGCGTGATCATGGACAGTTAATATTTCTCATAAACTGTAATCTTTCAAGTCAGGTCAGGACTTGAAAACTGGGTGTGTACTTTATAGTTGAAAGCATAAAGCAGAGCAGTCTATTAAATGTTTTATTCATGCTTCTTGCATTGCTGAGTCACATGATATACAATCACACAATAAAGGCAATTTTTAGAACAGGGTTATTCAACCCAGTCCTTTCCCTGGCAATTGGGAGAGAGCAAAAACGTGGACCATCTGTGGATCTGGAAGGACTGGGTTGAGAAACACTGTTTTAGAGGCAATGTGATGTGTCAGTCTGTGGACTGTGAGAAGAAACCAAATTAGCTTGACAAAACCAGGGTTTCTGATGTTTTCCATCCTGCATGGAATTATAATGTGGTTTGGTGAAAACCAGGTTTGTAGAAGAACAAACAAAAACATATTGTATTATTATTATTATATTCACTTTCACTGGGTCCTGCTTTATTCTCTTTTTAACTGTGAAAAAGTTTGATAAAAAGTCTGATATGAATAATAAAACGTGCCTTTCATATTAGT
>JAAGVU020000174.1:0-19334 GCA_011763525.2 Mormyrus iriodes | reverse complement strand
AAGCTTGATTGAACTACAGACCTAATTTGTTTATCCATTTTAAAATCCTTGTCCATTATCACACCCAGATTCCTAGTCGAAGACTTAACAAAAGGTTCCAAGCAATCTAGGTTCAATTAAGTGGTTCATTGTTGCCACTTGGAGAAAGACAATGACCTCAGTCTTACTCTCATTCAGAAAACACTACAACACTACAACAACTGATTGGACGCTGAGTATATCTATCATAAAAAGAACTCTGAAATTGTAATCTAACAGTAAATATGTACCTTTTCCAGTTTCAGCTAATGTCGTTGTGCTTTCTTATTTTTTACGTTTGTTTTGCACTTCAGGGCTTCCGCAAGCAACATGTAAGAGTCTGGTATATCAAGAACCAACAGAAACACTTGGTCTCATCAAATACTCTCTCTTCAGGTTTGGTATAATTTATTGGGAAACCAAAATGTTCCCAAACTGCTGATTATGACTAACTGTAACCAGCATTAGCTGTAACAAACTCACAGCCACAATTTGCATTATGTTTTTCATTACAGTGATTAGATAATCCATGTCAGGGAGGACACTTTGAGCTAGGAAAGGATTTATAAACAATCTGGTTGTTTTGATTTCTTAGGACTAAAACTCAGTCCATTTCTCATTTAGAAGAAGGATCCAGAAGATAACGTCAGGGAAAAATTAGCGAATAATAGTTCATTAGGCTAGTGGACGCATTTGGTTTAATTTGCTATCTTCTGAGAGGTTTTTGTATATCATTGCTTATTTTTATTTAAAAAAAGAATTTCAGGGATAATATTCCCTATAAAGTTCCCTTTTGTAAATGTTACTGCCATATAGTAAAGATTTCAACCAAATAGCTGCAAAGTTTGAGCCATATCGTTATTAATTAAATAAATAAGCCTTGGTTGGCTCACAAATTCATTGGTGGTTTTCATATGGCCCTTTCAGTGTCTGAGTTTGACCCCTCTTGCCCAAATGTTTTCCATTTCCTAACGTGTGGTAATGTGCTAAAAAAGTATGTAAATGCCCATGGATTTAATTGCATTTGATGAATTTAATGCTTGTAGTTAAGTTTAGCTGTTGCTAAGGGGTGGCGTGTGGCTCAGTGGGATAAGTCTCTGTGCCTGTTTTCGGAAGGTTGCTGGTTTTAGCTTTGGCCTCGGTGAAATAGTCACGTATGTATAAGCCCTGAAGACAGGCCTTTAACTCCCAGCTCCAGGGGTACTGCATACTGGCTGACCCTGTGCTGTGATCCCCAAGTTTGCTCTCACCTCTGTGTGTGTGTCTCATGGAGAGTAAGATGGGGTAAGCTAAAAGAGAATTTCCCCACAGGGATTAATAAAGTATCTCTGTTCTCTCAGAATGCAACCACTGATATTTCATTGAACCAATTACGTATTTTATTTTATAGCTGTTGTACTACCCTGCTTAATATGTTTGTTTTTTTTTATTTGTGTAGCTGCAGACAATTAATCATTTACCTTGTATAACGTGTGTTTAAAACATCTCTGCATCTCATGATCTTTCACTTTGTTGAAACATCTGGAAGCAACAGCATCTGTATCCTGACATTTTATGCTTGTGCCACACTCCCCTGTACTCATTACATAATATGATGATGGTCAATAGGCACAATATTAACAGCAAGTGATGTAATCATGAATGTCTAGGTTGAGGTGGAAGTACTTCATACTGCATGGTTGAAAAATAAATTTGGCACCTTCTGTTTTAAAAAAAGGTCCCAGTACAAAATAATTTATATACTGTATAGTATATAATATGGCACAAAATAATTTGTAAATGCCCTGTATTATAGTGATGAAGGATAATTGAACTAATAATTGGACTAATTTTAGATAAGTGGATCATACTCCAGAACCTACTTCAGCACTATTTTGTAAAAATATTTATTCATACTGCGTGGCAACTAGCTAATCCTGAGATCATATGTGAAATATAGCTTCACTGATAAGAGTGCTGCTGTGAATACAAATATCAGGAGGCAATAGTGGCCTTTTTGAAACAAGGCCCATAGGGTTTAGCTTTGGCCAGTTGTACACATACATATATTTGTTTACTTTTTGTAGTTTTTTGTGATATTTTTTGTAATGTTTAAACCCCATCTTGATGTTTCCCCAGGAATAATACTATCCTGGGAAACCTGAATTCTTGTCTGAAATTGAACACTGTGAGGCGCTATAGCAACACTTTAAACATTTTCATGTTTTTCAAAAAGCAGTTTTTATTACGAAAACATGCATCTTACCCATTAATATAATAAAAATGTTGCACATTCTTTAGAGTTATAACATCACATTACAATTTTTTAATGAAATAATTATATTTAATTAATAATACATTCACTTCAAAAGCATTCACTTATAATTTATTATCATGGTTTTGCAAAAACTTTTAGTTATGCTTAGTTTTAGTGATGCTGATCGGCCCCACCACGTCACAGTATATTTATGCATCCATATTTCCAGATTCTGCTGATATATGTTTTGTATGTGAACTAGTTTTGTTCTTTCTCGTGACTGAATTCAAACATCTCACTAAACAAAATAACTCTCAAGCTTAACCTGACAACATAGTGTGACAAAGTGTAGATATCGGTATGACAAATCAGAATGTATAGTAATCCAATACAGTAATGCACACGAGACGCAAAATGTTAAACAGGTCACTTTAAAATGGAATCGTGCGGGGAGGACTCAATCTGTTTGAATGCAGTTAACTTTGGACAAATTGCCCTAGATGAATATACTGGAATAAAATGCTCTACAATGTTTGTTTTAGATATACTGTAATGAATTACAGTTAAATATTGCTAAAATCAATTTGTGGCATGCCAAAGTCACCAACAAAACCAGCATGCATTATCCATCCATCCATCCATGTTCTGTTACCGCCACTATAACCTATACAGGGTCGTGGGGGGTCCGGAGCCTATCCTGAAAGCTACGGGCACCAGGCAGGGAACAACTCAGGATGGGGCGCAAACCCATCGCAGGGCACACTCACACACCATTCACACAAACATGCACACTTACGGGCAATTTGGTAATTCCAATTAACCATAGCATGCATCTGGACTGTGGATGGGGGGGGGACCAGAGTACCCGAAGGAAACCCCACGACAACACAGGGAGAACATGCAAACTCCACACACATAGCACCATCGTGGAAACTTAAACCCTGGTCCCAGAGGTATGCGGAAACAGCAATAACTACTGCACCACCAAGCCGCCCCCAGCAAGCATTATACACAGTTTAATTAAAAAGATAGGTATTTGGTCAAATGGCACACAAAATACTTGCTTTTTAATGCTGCACCACTTTATAAATATTGGCACAATTTGTCAAAGCTAAACTGCATGGGCTTTGTTTCAGAAAACCTGCAATTGCCTTCTGACATTTACATTTGGAGTAACACTTTTATTAGCGAAGCTGTATTTCACATATATCATCTCGAGTTTAGCATGTGTAAATAGTGTAAACTGGTGTGTATTTATGCAGTTATGTTGTAAATAATAAGTATCATAACCCTTGCCGTTCAATGTGTGTTTTTGTTAGTGTGTAACCGTGAGTGCGATTGTCACGTAAATTGAATGTGCCACACTAAATGGACAAAAGTCTTGGTACACCTGGCCATTACACCAACAGGAACTTTTAGGATATCCCATTCTAAATCTATAGGCATTAATATGGAGTCGGTCCCCTCTTTGCAGCTATAACAGCTGCCACTCTTCTGGGAAGGCTTTTCACAAGGTTTTGGAGTGTATCTGTAGGGATTTTTGTCCATTCATCCAGAAGAGCATTTGTGAGGTCAGGCACAGATGTTGGATGTGAAGGCCTGGCTCACAATCTCCATTCTAGTTCATCCCAAAGATCTTTGATGGGGTGAGGTTAGAGTTCTGTGCAGGCCAGTCAAGTACTTCCACATCAGTCTCATCCATCCATGTCTTACCTTACTTTGTGCACTGGGGCACAGTTATGCTGGAACAGGAAAGGGCCTTCCCCCATACTGTTCCCATAAAGTTGGAAGCATAGAATTGTCCAAAATGTCTTGCTATGCTGAAGCATTAAGAGCTCCCTTCACTGGAACTAAGGGGCCCTGCCCAACTCCTGAAAAACAACCCCATGCCATTATCTCTCCTCTACCAAACTATACAGTTAGCACAATGCAGTCAGGCAGGTAATGTTCTCCTGGTACCTGCCAAACCCAGACTTGTTCATCAGACCGCCAAACAGAAAAGCATGATTTGTCACTACACAGTATGCAGTACAAGTTTCCACTACTCCAGAGTCCAGTGGCGGCGTGCTTTATGCCACTCCATCTGATGTTGGCATTACACTTGGTGATGTGATTCTTGCATGCAGCTGCTTGGCCATGGAAGCCCATTCCAGGAAACTCCTGGAGCCCAGTTTTGTGCTGCAGTTAATACCATAGGAAGTTTGGAACTCTGCAGCTATTGAAACAACAGAGAGTTTTACACACTATGTGTCATAGCACTCGGTGACCCCGCTGTGGTACTTTACATGGTCTGCCACTTAATGGCTGAGTTTCTGTTGTTCCTTAACACTTCCACTTTGCAATAATATCGCTTACAGTTGACCGTGGAATATCTAGCAGGGAAGGAATTTCACAAACTGATTTATTGCAAAGATAGCATCCTATGACTGTACCATGCTTGAATTCACTGAGTTCTTCAGCATGACTGGTTCTTTAACAAAGAATGTGACCCTTGCATCATCCAGCTAGCATTAGTGCCAACTGGGTGCTCACACAGATCTGTCTGGAATCACACCCACGCTCCACCTTGGTGCAGACCCAACTACCCTCCAGAAAGATACCAGGTGCAAGGGGAGCCGATGAGCACAGCAGTGGACTGCGATAACAAGAACTAGTTGCCCAACTGATTTAGGACTTCTAGACATGCAATCACCCCCCCCTCCAATGTAGCACAAGAGCAATGACAAGGTGGCGGAGTCCTCCTGAGATATGGTGCAGACAGTAAGCGAAATGTGGCAGTGGAGCAGCAGGGGTCTGAGGCTATTGCAGCAGCACCAGCTAAGGACACTTCTAGACGAACAAATGAATATCTTCACCGCCCTGAACGAGGAGTGGATTGATGTGGTTCAGCTCCTTAGACCTTCAAAGTGGAAAATGGAGAGAGCCAAGGCCCCCATGCCCCAGAGCCAGTATGTCATCTATCTGGACGATCTGTCCGCCTACACTGCTAATTACAATGGGACACTAAACTACCTGCACACCATCTTCACTGTAATCCACAACACTGCACCTCAACCCACAGAAGTGTTTCCTCCTGCTGTGAAAGACAGTTTCTGAACCAAGTTGTGGGCGCTGAGGGCACGGAGGCAGACCCATGGAATATCACTGAAATGAAAGGCTGGTTGACACCGCAAACTATAGTTAAGTTCCGCAGTTTCCTGGCCCTCGCCACATTTTACTGACGATTTGTGCAAGACTTTGCTAGCAATGCCAAACTGCTCTGTCGGCTCACAGAAAAGGGGTGGCCCTTCCAGTGGGCTGAGGACTGTTACACCACTTTCAACCAGCTGAGGACGATGCTCACCAAGACCCTAGTGGCGTACCCCAACCCAGTTCTCCCCTTTGTTATGGACGCCACAGAGGCCAGCAACGAGGGGCTCAGTGCCATGTTACTGCAGGCATGGCCTCAGGTGAGAGAGTGGTGGCTTACTTCAGTCAGATGTTGACCTGCGCCAAAAGGAACTATTGCGTCACACCTTACCTGGTTGCTCAGCTTCCACAATCCCAAGGGACAGCTGGCGCGTTGTCTGGAGGTGCTGCAGGAGTATGACTCTGAGGTCTAGCACTGGTCAGGCAGGCTCCACAGAAATGCAGGTCTTCTGAAGGACATTTACAACAAGTGATGCAGGACTAGATCTATAAAGATCATAAAGGTCTCATCCCACCCCGGTAACAGCCTGTTTCAGCTGCTCCACTCAGGGAAAAGGTTCAAGAGTATCATGGCCAGGACAGAGAGACTCAGAAGGAGTTTCTATCCTCAGACCATAAGATCTTTAATCAGGTCATGCCACCCCATCCTTAATATCCTTTCATGCACTCACTCAAGGACTGATCACTCAACACTATCATTGCTGCTACTGTTGTTGGGACTTGATACATTGTTTTTTTACACAATCGTCACTCACGTGCACTTTCTGGGCAAAATATGCACATTCTTAAGCTGTAAATTGTAACACTGTAAACCTAGAAATACCTTTCTTTGCAACTATAACTTTATTCTTATTTATTTTTATTTTTCTTACTTAAAATTAAAAAAATAAATAACCAACCTACTTTTTCTACCTTACTTTAAATTAACTTGTAACATTTAATTCTCTGCACAGTCTGAAAATGTCGGTACAGGATGCATTTCTCTGCGTATGACTATGCATGTGACGAATAAAGAATCTTGCATCGTGAATGTTCTCACTCCTCACCCCTGCAAGACAGATGACTGCCGTCACTGCCAAGGAACACAGCCAGTGGTGGGTTGCTGTGGCACAGCTGGACATCAGCAGCAAGGAGCTAGAGACCATTCTTCAACGGTGGCTGCAGGTGGAGCAGGTAAGAAACCCAGTGCCGGCCCAAATCAGGGGTTGGCTGCAGGCAGGGAGGCAACTGAAATGGGGGGAGGAGAGTAAGGCCCTCTGCTCGCAGTGGGGGACCTTCAAAGAGCACGACAGGAAGGTGTATCAGTGGTGACAGTACCTGGATGGTCGTTTCTTGTAGTTGATGGTGCCCTAGAGCTTCCACCCTACAGTCCTGTGGGTAGTGCACAGTACAACGGAGGCAGGGAATTTTGGAGCAGCAAAGATGCTAGGGAAGCTGTATAGCCACTTCCATCGGTCTGGCTACCGTCAGCCCAGAGTGCTCCTGCAGACATAAGAGGCATAAGCGCCAGTGGAGAGGGTTTGGTTGGATGCACTGGGCCCCTTTCCTTACCGTGACTCCAGGAACTCCAACATGTTTGTGGCCATGGATTATTGTTCCAAGTGGTCTGAGGTGTACAGTCAGTCTTCCTACAACAATGTGATATTACACTGTTCTAATGCGACTGACATAACAGTACCCAACTCCAATACAAGGTGGAATCACATTTGTATTTACATGATATTCAGTCAGAGAGAAAAGCACCATGACAGCAATGTCCAATTCGTGAATGAATCATTCTGAACCGTTTCTTTTCAGTGAATTGGTTGAACTGGTTTTCAAATCTAAAAGAATCACACTTTTTGTACATCCATGCATTGCACAGGTCATAGTGTTAAATTCTAAAAATATTTGACAAATTATACATACAGAAACGCAACAACGTTTTTCAGTTCCCTTACTCAGTTCCCTTCCCTTACGTTTGCTTTTCATAGACTGTTTGTAACCATGTTGCCTTCAGTGCCCCTCTGCATGTCATAATCTGTTGTATTTGTGTTGCGCACATGCCCTGCTGCATAGTGGCTGTGGTTCACCACTCCTTACTAATGAGGGCCAGAATGATGCTCCATTGACATTATTATATTATATAATTTGCTGCCTATTGAAGCATTACAGCTGTCGTTTAAGCTATGGTACGGTGGAATATGAAAAAATCATACCATATGGTAAATGAAACCTATTATACCTGTTGAACTGGTATACCGGCCAGCACTAGTCTTAGCCGATGTACCCTGGAGCTAGTATATCATCTATCTGGACGATTTTCCCACCTACACTGACAATTATGACAACTCTGAACAACCTGCGCACGATCTTCGCTGCTATCTGCAACATTGGCCAGCACCTCAACCAACCTGTGGCAGAAGACAGAGCTCTTGAATGTGTGTGTTTTTGTTATTGAGTAACCGTGAGTGTGGCTGTTGTGTCCATTGTTGACTTCCATTGAATAAAGACTTTAATTCCATTTTAAAAGACCTGTTGACACCATTATTAAAATGAACCACATACTCATTACAATATTATTACTTAGACTGATAAAAATAATCTTATTACTGAATCAATATTGCAGTTTTACTGAAATGCTTGACAATGAATAATATCTGGTTCACATTCAGAGCTCAGCTATGGCTGCAACTATATTTTTAATCTCAAATCCATCATATGGTGATTATTTGAGAATAGCAATCACAATCAATAATCCTATTGTTCCTGTCATGAACCCCTAACCCTTTGTCCCAGAAATGTAATTTCTAGCCCAGAATATAGATCACTTCTGTGCTTATTGATGCAGAATTGTGATCGTTGGGCTATTAATGTCAGTGACATCACCAGTCTGTGCTCCCTGCAGTCTCGAACTGGAAGATCACACCTTGAGCTACACATGGACAGTTCTGCTGAGTGCAGTTTGAAGCTCTATACTTGGCAATCACTGCAATATTGCCCTGCTGAACCACATAAAACTGTTACTCTGCTACAACATTTCTTTGGTCACTTTCTCAAATCAGGGATTTTATGAGTATCAAAGAGGGGGGTTAGATGGAACAAATGCCTCCGTATTACATGGACATTATTTATTTTTGAAAAAATGTCCATTTCCACTGCTATCATACATATCTAAGTTACAAATGATGCATAGAATGTTCCTAAACTCTTTGATTTAATATCGTGGGTGTTCCACAAAACCTCACCTTTGGGGTTAGTTTAAACATGGTACAGAGTAAGTTGGAAAGGCGGTTATAATTCAGGCTATGGCTAAAGAAAGTAATGAAAACCTGTTTTAAGTCCATTTTTCATGTAATTTATTCATCACCTTGTTAATTCTAAGTGTTCTTACTTTGGATTGTAAACTTGGTTTCAACTTATAATAACAATCTTGCAAGCACAGTAATACTGGGTCTATTTCTCAAGAAACTTCACAGGCACAAGGTCTCCTTCATCAATATTATCAGTCTGGAATAATGTTAAACTGTTCAGTTTCAGAAGCTTCTTCCTCATCAGATGTACTCCCTGGTCATGAGATCCATCCTTGAAATCACCTTCTTGTTCCTCCAGCGTAATCAGATGTCAAATGACCTTAGACTTGGCAGCACTTTTTTTTGCTTGATTTTTCATGTTGGGAACTAGCTATAACTTGTATTGCTTGATATTTGAAAGTTGGGATTAGTTATAATATGATGCTCACTGCAATTAGGTTTCATTAATAAACCCATTAGTAAGAGATTTTTTTCCTTAATTCAACCCTGGATCATTGTTAGTAATTCACGTTGCTGTTTCCTCCAGAACGGAAGAACACCCAACTTTATTTTCCCTAAATTAGCAACCTTAAAATCCTGACCTGAAAGTTGAAAGTGCTCTCCAGCTTCAGTCAGAGCCAGCACCTTATTGCAGGAGAACAGGTGCTGGCATCCCACACCACTTTAGCTTAAATTCATTGCTAGCCAAGGTAGAGCATCTTGGAAAGTGAACACATTGGTGATTTATTGGGCTGCCCTTCATGGCTGACTGTCCATCAGTGAAGAGGCACAGTGTTTCCCATGTGCCCCAGGTTTGTGTTGAGCCAGGCAGTTAATCTCCTACTTACTGACCAAGAGACAGCCTTTCCTTGTTGTGTGGGGGGAAGACCTGCTGGAGATGCTTCCTGTAAATTTTACCTCAAGTCATTCAAGGCACGAATTCAGATGTTTCAACCTGCATCACACCTTGTTAGTATTAGGAATAGGCCTTGAAAATAGAGTTACTTATAGTGCCTAACCAAGACGCAGGTGAATCTTGGGTTTTAAGATTCCAGTTGCTATTCAATTTTACTAAGAATAGAACCTAATGACATAGAAAAGCAACATATATTTATGATCTCTGAAAAAAAGTCCTAAAATTCTTAATGTATCCTAAAATAACCCCAAAGAGAACTGCTGCTCAGTACGTTCCATAACTCAAGCTGATAGAAGTGGTAGACCATATCTGCTGTACAAAGGCAAAACACCGTGACTGCATGTTTCATCAGAACTGAGTTATGACCAAAATCAGGTCACTTAAACTGTTTTATCACATGACAAAATATTTTAGCTGAGCTACATTCTGAAGACTATTATTATTAGTTTCCTAGTCAGTGTAATTACTGTATTACACTAATATAGGGCAGGTATGTTTTATAGCAGTTGACCAAACCTCCTTGTTGACTAGTTTTTAGTTTAATTTTAAAGTATGAAGCTAGATGCTTGATCTTTTCCAAAACAATGATGCCAGTGTGCATGTTTGTGGATGGGTGTATGTAAGATTGTTGTCCTTGTTTATATAGGAGCAGAGAAAAGAAATATCAGCATACAAAAGCCCTCCTTGTAAAGGTTCTCTTGTTGAAAATGCACTCATAGAAGGCTATGGTTACCTGAATGTTCTATAGTTGGTAAATGCCAATGTGCATGATGCATAAATCATTTGATTATAGCTTTATAACACATGATCTACATTGTATAGCATCAGTTGTGTATAGTGTCATGCTGGGGATAAGCACCTGACCTTTCTACCCAGTAACAAGTCTTAATCTGTTTTGATTGGAAATGCAGTTTATAGACCCCATACAGATTTACATAATAACCTAAATGCTGTGAAATACGACAAATTACAATGTACGCAGATCTGTATATTTACCACTACTCTGCTCAGCATTCATGGCAGATTGTCTCTTCAGCTAATCAGCCAGGTTGCCGAGGAGATGTAGAACAATATTAACAAAAGACAGTTTCTGCTGAGGGCCTGGGGTGTTGGAATTAATTCTGATATCCCGCCCTTGTAATTTTTAGTTATGTGGAAACTAAAAGAAAATTTGCGTAGTTGCTTCCCGTCCTGGGTGTCCCCAATCTGGTGCCCTTTGCTTCCTAGCGTAGCCTCTAGGTTCACCGCAATCCCTTGTTGGATAAACAGTTCTGTAATATTGATGGACTGATTTAAATAGTTACTTGTGATACTCATTTATTAAGGCTGATGCTAGCACCAATGAAGTGAAATCCCTGCACGGGAGTCACGGACGTACGGCTGGCATTGTCTTGGTAAGAGGGACCTGCCTGAGTGTGAAGAGGAGTGTGAGAAACAGGAGGTGTGAAAATAGCAGCAGAACAGATGGTGCAAACTCAGGCTCCCGAAAATGTGTGGATACGGATCAGTGCAATGGGCGGCCGGCGTTTATGTGCAAAAGAATAATAGCAGTGATTAATGCCTTTAATACTTGTTTTGTTTCTTTCCTCAAGGTTCCCAACTGACAAAGAGTTTGCAGCATTTGGAAATAATTTTTGATGTGTGAGGCAGATCCAGCAGGGTTCCTGTTTCTCACTGTAATGCTTTAAGCTCCCAGAGTTTATCTAAGAACACAAGATCTCTTTTATCCATTCTTCTCAACAATGGGTGTCCTCCAGGCTTTTCCCCACATATGCCTCATCAAGCCAGGAAAAGGGCCTATTCCAGGCCTCTGGGTTTGTTGTGTCCCACCTTCCTACTGCGGACACATGGGGATGATGATGAGGCAGATGCAGTTTTAAGTGTTCTTTACAGTTACTGACCTAATGACACCAGTATCTGTACCCATTGGTAAAGAAGATATCCCCCTCCCCCATACCTTGCCATAGATCCCTCCCCTATACCTCACTATATGACCCTCCCCTATATTTCACTGTATGGCCCTCCCTTGTACCTCACTATATGTCCCTCCCCTATATCTCGCTATATGCCCCTCCACTATACCATGCTATACGTTTCCCAGTTGCAGTGCCATACCAAGGAAAAAATAAATACTGTTCCTGCTGTGCTCAGTTTTTTTTTTTAACTGACACCCTGATGGATTGATAAGAACACAGTAGCAAGCTAATTCCTCTGTGTATGAATTGATGCTATAGGTGGAAGTTCAACTGTAGCTTAGTACAGCAAGCAGTATATTGCATGTTAATGCACCCATCAGCTGTGTGCTCAACCTTTTGCAATACAGCTCCAGTAAGGTGGGGAGCACGGCCAGCCAAAGGAGTTGTACATTTCTCTGGAGTTCTCGAATTAACCGGAGCACTGCACTAATAACATTTGAGTACAAGAGGATAGAGATTAAAAAACATGAACAAAAACCTTGAATACTGACAGCATGTCATTCTTAGGAGTGCTGCCTCAGTGGAAAACACGTTTTAGATGAGATTAAGATTCTGTAATGATTCTTGTAATGAAAGAGCATGCTCTGGATTTTTCTCTGCAACATTAGTCTAAGAGACCTTCCTACAAGAAAATTTGAAATCAAAGTTCTTCTGTTATTATATCACAATTTTTTCATTTATAGCCATCAAGAAACTAGATGAACATGATTTACATGCGAAAGGAAGGATTACCAATAAAGGTTTCTTTCAAGTGCCTTGTGAAAAAACCTAATCTTTTTGTTAGGGATTGTTAATCCATTTTACAAGCAATTATCCAGTAAATGTTCAGGGCGGGGTGGGATGGAGGCTATCCCAGTTAACATAGGGTACACCCTTGATGGGCACACACATACACACACACACACACACACACACACACACACACACACAGATACACACACATTTGTATTCATATGTTTATGGGGACTTGCCATTCATTTCTATGAGCATAACCCTACTGGCAACAATGACAACCTTAACCCCAACCCAGCCCTAAGCTTAACCATAAGTATCCAAACAGAACACAAGACTTTTGGCATTTTTAGCTTTTTGATTGCATCCACAGATTTGTATAAAACTGAATTTCCCCTGGAGTACGAGGCAGAATCCCAGGCGAAAGGCTGAAAACATGCAAACTCCACAAACACAGAGGGGTGTGGCATTCAAGCTTCCAGACCAGTAATTTGTAATGTCGCTCCTGACAGTGATTTAGCATCCAGCCATGGCTGAAACCTGGCCAAAGGATACATACGACCAGATAAACTATTCTCCTCTTTAGCATGACAATGATTTTTACAGAAAAACCATAATGGTAAATATTTCAGTACCAATACCAATACTGGCAGAGTTAGGCAATAGCCATTTTGGAGTAGGCTTTAGAGCGTCTCTGAACAAAGAATCCATTATCCTTCAGATAGATTAGTCATGAAGACCATCTATGCTTCACATGCTGTTTAAAGTCATCAAGTTATATCAGATTCGTGTGGCTGGTAGTTAGACGATAGCCCCTCTGTTTCCCTTATCACGCATATCTTGTGCCATTTTAAGCTTTGAATGAATGAGGGTATTTATTTCTTCTTGTGCATACTCCACTACTAACTTAACACTGACCCTCATTGTACTAATCATTGTATCAAATGTCCCCACAATGTAATAAAGGCCTTTTGAAAGGGGATGGGATTTCCCAGCATAAATACTGTTTTTGTGCACTTTAATCTTACTCCATGGTGGAAATTTTTCGGGTCTGCGAAGACATGGTAAGGCTCTCTTGGCATCTATCATTAATAATGTAGAGCTGGTATGTCAGATATGCCTGAACCCGACTATGAACTCAGCTGGAAATTCAGCAGGGATGGAGGACAAAGTAAGATTCCGGCAGCACAGTGGTGCTAGGTTATATTGCTGTGGCCACATTAATGCTTTAAATAGGAACTGGGAGGAACTGGCTGCCACAGCCTACAAGCTGTTTCCAGGCTGCCTGGCCTCCCATTTCATTGCACTTTGTACAGTCACAGCAGGTCTGCGTGCCATGAAAAGTATAGCTGCATGCTCAGACGCAGGGCAGAGGTGGTGTCCTCTCAGTGTCGAGTTATTTTTAACAGTAGACCCTTATATTTTTGCAAAATTGCAGAACAATGAATAAAGAGTTAGAATTGTTTAAGTTATAGCAGCACAGGACAGTACCCCACTGTTATTAATTCCTGACCCCTAGCTTTTGTTTATCCTGCTATACTCTCAAGATGTCATTGGAAAAATAACTCTAATTCGTATTCTTATTCTATAAGTCCTGCACACCAGTTTTTTAGTTAGTAATCTATTAAATAAACAGAAGATTGTTGGAATGGTTAACATTACAATGAATAAGGACTGAAGCACTGGAACGTTGTTCTGTCCTAATACTCTTTTAAAAAACATAACTGAAAAATGTAATTTAAATACTTTCTTGCAAATACTGTGATCTGGTGTGCTTTTAAAAAATGCACAATGTGCTGTTCATGAACCTCTGTATGAATCAGGTTGCATATTTGGTCCAATTTTAGAGGCGACCAGGCATTGCTGGAGCAGCTCACTGCCCTCGCCCCCCAAAATGTACAACCTTTGCAATCAAAATGCGTCCTCATCCCAGGCTCCAGTTCTAGCATCTTATGCCCGTCCTTGTGACAAGCTGAGATAGGGCAATAAAAAAGTTCAGCTTTTTCTCCCCAAGCATAATCCAATATTTATGATATTAGCTCATTTGTGGAGATAAATCATTTCTCATGACCCCTTGGCCATCTCCAAGCTCCCTATTTTTCATAGTGAAAGATCATTTTCCATTATTGCTATATTATACCACATTAAAAAAGTAATTTTCTTCGTTTACTCCCAGGTGTGATTGGCCCTGGACATTCAACTTTAAGACTTACTAGATATACTGCATTTCACATAGTCAAATTAAAATCATCGATACATCCTAATAAATGAATAAACTAATCCTTTCAAAGTGTAGCAATTTTCACTAATTATACTACAAACTGGAATCTAATTTGCTAAATGGCGAAGATGAAGTTAATCCCTGATTTTTTTTTAATTTAAGAAAGGTCATCTTTCTGACAGAAGAGGGAATAGCTGTCAAATGTTATGTACTTTTTTATACCTTAAACAAACAATCGAGAAGCTTTGCCACTGTTCATTTGCTGAAATGATTATGTTTGGACACATGCCTGAGGACCTCTGTCCTTGCTGTTTGGGGTAATGGAATCATTTTGATGGATGGCATCAAACAGACATGGAGCACACAGTGGCCCAAGGCCATATCTTGTATGCGTGAGGGCACAGATTTGCTATTACAAATTTCATTGCACTGTATTTATGAAGGAGGGACAGCCACTGTGAGAAACAGCTAGCGGCTCATGGTTCAGCATGGACACCAGCTGATAACTGGCAAGTGCCTGCTGTGCGTCAGGGTGGAGGATCTGCAGTGTGTGTTGTACAGACTGTCCACATTTGTGTCTAATTGTCTGAAATGAAGCCTTTGAGAGAAATGTCCAGTTATATGTCGAGTTTTTAAATGAACACATTCTGCATATTTGTTTACTCTGTATATTCCTGTTTGTCAGTAATAACGCTTTGGAATAACTCCCGAATCAAGACTAAGAAGTCTCCAGTGTCCTATGTCACATCGGTCCATGACCAGTGGGACCTCACAGCTTATGTTGCCCACTATTTCTGTTTACTGTTTGCTCTGATTTGCCACTGAGCCTGTTAGACCTCCACTTCAATTACTACTTCCACAATGAATGTTGGCATTAAATCTACTTGCAATCTAAAGCCTCTGCTTCAGCTACGAGGTGCACCTTGGGGCGGACTGTGAATCCTCTTGAAATCACTTTCAGACACCTGCATCGATGCTGGCGTGTCATGCACATAGCATTGGGCTCATTCCCTCCATTTTACCCCAGTTTAAAAGCTCAGACCCGTTGAAAATGTGCTGGTCTGACTGCAACAGCAAAAAGTAATTTGATTAAAGGTACTGATTAGAATAACAGCAAAGACATACAGTAGACTTTAATGCATTTGTCAAAGGAGTGCGTGCCTTTGACACAGCTGTCTACTTTATGTACCTCTCCAACGCAATGCGGAAGTGATACCAAAAACCAGAAAGCAAACTGGTTGGCATCTGATAATGATGATTCTATAATACTACTATACTACTACTATAGTAGTACTATAATCTACTATAAGTCAGAAGTATTATTATATAATTTAATCCATTCTGTTTTTTTAAGTCCATCATGATCAATTCAAATTTCCGTTAAGTTGCATTAAATGAAGGTAAGATCAGGTAGAACCAGGACGCTGAGCAGCTACCTTCACTTTAGTGTCCACTATATTCTTCGTGTCCATTTATTGCTTTCAAGTAACATTTTCAGGTAATGAGATCTGATTATGATGTTATGATATGTGGCAAATTCATTTCTGTACCTTTGATGGAGGCCCATTGACTTGCTTTGTGAAATTCCAAGTACATTAGAATGTTGCTTTGGATAGGTTTTATCTATGTTATTAAATTGTAATAATGATTATAAAGATCAGTCTTTCACCCCCTGCCCATAAATTCCTTTCATAGCTTACTGCTTACAGCTATACAACTGGCACAGAATAAACAATATATCTTGTACAGACTAAGTGGCAACAAATATTAACTGCAGGATGACAGGATCTCATATTTCTTACTTTTTTTTTATTATTTTCACATATACAGTACCAGTCAAAGGTTGGGACACACCTACCCATAGAATGGTTTATTTGTACTATTCCATACTTTTTAGAATAATTATAAAGACATCAAAACTGTTTAAAAATATGTGGAATTATGCACTGATCAAAAAAACACTAAAAAAAATTAATTTGTTGGGGGCAAGCTCTGATCGAGGCTCTCGAGAGACTGAGCAAGGATTCTGAGCGTGTGGGCTTGTGAGTGTCCTGGATAAAAACCAGGATCCAGGCCTTTAATGACTTCTTAGTCACAGCCATCAGCAATGTGTCTGTCTGCAGAGAGAATGTCGACCTCGTCGAGAGGTTCACTTACATTGGCAGCGACATTCATGTCTCTGGTGACTCTTCCTATGAAGTCAGCAGGCGGATTGGGAGAGCATGGGGGGTCATGAGGTTGCTCCCGATATCATTATAAGAGGATGAAGGTCCAAGTCTTTAGAGTCCTGGTGCTCTCTGTCTTGCTGCATGGCTGTGAGACATGGACACTATCCAGTGTGCTAAGACGAAGGCTGGACTCTTTTGGTACTGTGTCTCTTCAGAGGATCCTCGGGTACCGCTGGTTTGACTTTGTGTCGAACGAGCAGTCACTAGGGGATTCCCGAATGAGGCACATTACCTGCATTGTGAGGGAGCGTCAGTTACGGCACTACGGCTATGTGGCGCGTTTTCCTGTGGGTGATCCGGCTCGCAGGATCCTCGTTTCTGAGGACTCGAACGCCTGGACCAGGTCGAAGGGATGCCCATGTAACACCTGGCTGTGGTAGACAGACAGCCATTTCCAGAAGGTGGGAATTGACCGCGTGTTGACCCGGGGTTGCCAACTGGGATCCCGAGGTGTTTCGTCATGTGGCGGGTGCAGCAACGCACTGTAGCAGTGCGTGCTCCCTAACCTGACCTGACTTGGTGGCAGAGTCAGTGGTCGACAGAGTGATCCCACCATTGGGCCCTTGAGCAAGGCCCTTAACCCCAATTGCCCCAGAGACTGGCTGACCCTACTTTCTCCTCTAGATCCGTTTCATGAGGTGGCCTCCAGGGCTGCTTTTCCAGCTATCCTGATGGAGGTCCCACATTTACGGCGAGCACTCATTAGCTGCTCTTCCTTCACTTTCTGGTGAAACTCCTTCAAAACCATTTCCACTGTGTTTAGGTAAGGTGCCCAGGTCATGTGATGCAAAACTCTACCACTCTCCTTTGTTGGCGGCTTGGTGTGTGCAGACTTTTGACTGGTACTGTATGTATATTCATGATGATAACAGTTAACCATATTTCATTCTCAATCCATTCTGTATTAAAGTATCATATTAGAATTTATAATAATATATGTGATTGGCACAGTGGCCAATAAAGGCCATAAAATATCAATTTTTTACAGTTTCTCAAGATAATGAATTAATTGTCGCAAGATTTCGGGAAAACGGGCGTTATTTTCTTGTGATGATGGAATAAATTTTTCAAATTCTCGAAAAAATTAATGCTGTTTTGTGGAATGACAGACTTTAGTGGGGTGGCATGGTGGTTAACAGTGTTGCCTCTCACCTCTGGGACCTGCATTCATATCTCTTCTCCAACTTTGTGTGCAGAATTTGCTCTTTCTTGCTGTGAATGGGAGTTGCCAAATTATCCATAAAAATTGTCCTTGTGTCTATATCAGGGATTGACAGTTTTTGGGAAAGCTAGCTTTCGATGTTTGGCGATATATATTACATTTAAGATGAATAGTATAACTGAAATGTTTTGATACAGTTTAGCCGACATATTTAATTAGATTATTAATGTGACTTTAGATTGACGGCGATATGTTTTATCGATAATAACCGTATATTTAACTCCACAGCAACGTTTGCTTAACCGGCATGATTTCAATAATTTTTACCTTGAAAAATGTTGTGTCTTATGACGGAATTATTTCCTTAATTTACTGGCCGGATTTGCACGTACCTCAGGACCGATCTTTTGGGGGTTTTTTTTCTCATTTTCTTTTACTTTTTTCTTATTTTCTTTGTGCGTGTATGTTTTGCACTTCAGAGCTGCAAGTTTTTGTTCTCGGGGGTGGATTACTCGTTTAGCCGGATGAAATTGTTGGCATGATCCTGGATCTGTCGGTTGTTCAAAACTCTTGCTGGATGTGTTGTTATAGCAACACATCCTAATCGTCAAACCTGCTCGGAGCAAGTTTGTTCTGTGTAAACAAGGACTAGCTCGCACACGTAATCAGTGTCCGTGCGTGGAAATCCAATCAGTCATGGCCTGGCCGTTCCTGGATGAGCGACCGATTGCAGTCGGAGCGCAAATAATACGAAGAGAATTCCAAATCGAGATGGTTTTGCGCGATCGGCAAGATCCTTTATTGTTTACAGATGATATTCTTTTCGAGATATACGGCTTCAGTCGAGACGGAATATTATACCTTAATTTATTAGCGCAAACAAGTCAAACTAGGCGAAGTCGGGCTCTCATAACCACACACACAGTGTGCATAACCTTAAGATTTTTTGCAAGCGGCACTTTTTTGTATACTGTACTGCAGGCGATGCGGAAAATCTGTCGAAGAGTTCAGTTAGCCCAGAAATATATGCTCCGGGTTTTCGTAGTGTTTCCTGGACACCTGCGTGTGCAGACAATTAAAGAGGCGTTTTATGCCATTGGAAGTAATATAACGGCAAACAAACTACAGTCCTATAACGAATTTCAAAATCAGACTAATATTCTCATCATCCAGGATTTCCAAATGTAATTGAGGCACTGGATTGTAGCCAGATCAGAATCAAGGCCCCCATCAGGTCCAAACGAACTGGACTATGTGAATAGAAAAGGCTTCCACAGTATTAACGTACAGGTATTGTAACCTATAACATAATGCCAATAGGCATGTTGACATACAGGAAAGTTGTTTTACACACTGTAAATTCTCAGGTGATCTGTGATGCATC